>NJDC01012502.1:25459-38992 GCA_002245475.1 Calephelis virginiensis | reverse complement strand
GCGATAGGCTTGCCTCCTATCACATTGTGGGACTTAGTATCTTCGGCTAGTCGCGGGTGCCTTGGTTGTACCTCTGCCTACTTCTTCGGGGATATGGGCATGAAGATACTATTCTACTACTACTATTTAAGTATTTCTGTGTATTAGTATAGTTGACTAACACCCATAACACAAGCATATAATTTGCTTACTTTGAGGTTAGATTCAATTTGTGTAACTTGTCCAGGGATATTTATTTATTTAATAATGCTTATAAAGTATATTAAATCAATAAATAAAACATTACCCACACTACCATGAATTAAACACACAAACAAATATATTTGTGATAACGATAAAAGATCACAGATGGCGCACCAACTATTCAGGAAACAAAGTAGTTGGTTTTGAAAGATCAAGATGGCGCTCTTATCAACAACATATTGAAATTTATCATAGTCGAATTTCGACCAATGTGCGACCACTAGTTTGTACAAAAGACCAGATGAACCAAGGCCCAAACACCAGCTAGTATTAAATATATTTCTGCACTCGGAAACGTAAATCAACCAACTGATGATTCGCGTCATCATGTCGGCCGAAACATGTCGGCCGCCCACGAATATACTTGTATTTAAATGTTATGGCTTTTCATTTCATCTGAATTCTTTTTCTGTAAACATTCAGTATACCAGAAGATAAACACATGCTCTGTGTTATATGTGGTTTGGTGGGTTGGTGGTACAAGGTGTTTTGGTGGTTTTTGGAACGTAGATCCTTATTGCGCGTTGTGAAAGGGGGCTGGCTAGACGGAAAAAATTCTTACGAAAATGTTGTCACGACACTTTTTGCTCTATGGTCTAGCGGTTCAGTAGTTGGACTTGACTGCATGAGGTCCCGGGTTCGAATCCCGGGTAGGGCAATTTTTTTTATTTTTTGTTTATTTTTTTATATATATTTTTTTATTTTGTTTTTTTTTAATTTTTTTTATATATATTTTTTTTAATTTTTTTTTCATGTTTCTCTGTCTGTCTCTCTCTATAAGAGAGATAGAGATAGAGATTACTAGAGATTGATAGAGATTGAGTGAGAGAGGGGGGGAGAGAGAACTTCGTTCCTTCCGGGTGTCCCTTGACACCTCTCAACTTTTTTATGCTATTGGAAGGTTAACATGTAGATGGATTTTTTTTTGTTTGTTAGGTCTACAAAACGGAGATACAACTTATATAATACATATTAAATTAATCCTTATGAAATAAACATTTTTTAAGCTGACCTCTTCCGAATGTAAACACAACAGGCTAAATAAATAATAACCGTTCCTAATCCTAAATAAAATTTTAATATTATCATCTAACGAAACAACTTTTTAAAACTTTTGATAGAAGGTAGGGAGCCACTGAAGATATCCAAGCTAGTACATTGGTTAAAGATTTTTGCAATTCGATAGTTAAGCGATTTCTTTATGGTATGACATACGACGCCTATAGATAACATTAATGTTGCGTTGTCAATTTAAAATAAACCTCCAGTCCACTCTAACTGTCCGAGTTATCATTAGTTGTTATCTTTCATGTTTTCAGATAAATACACGGCTCCACCGATGGTAAGAGCTATTCATGGGCTGTGGTGACTATTTGACACCAGGAAGTCCATTTACTCTTTTTTCAGCGATGATGAAGAATTTAAGTTTTTCTATTTTTCTCATAAAAGACACCAAAGGTGTTACAGGTGCGTCGTTGTCTTAAGATCTGAGATACGTCGTTTTTTCATCGTTTTTCTTTTAATTCCAAATAGGCCCCTCTTTTTACCCTGTATCTGAATTACCTAGTCCTTTTTGGATATCCTTCCATCACTTTCTCCTCTACCTTTCGTGTTTTTGTGTAGCAACAAGTTGCATCCAGTATTTAGACTATTTCTGGTTCTTACTTTCTGTTTTAAATTTTTGTCTCAACTCTTATACTAATCTCAGATTATTTTTTTATAATATTTGAAGGCAAACAAGCAGACGGATTTTCTGATGGTAAGAAATTCATTAATGGTGGTAAAAACGCATTGCCAACCTAACGCCGGGATGTCAGGCCTCGAGTAAAAGTAAGACCACAGGCTATCTCATCCTCCAAACCGGAACACGTCAACGGCACTGACGTTATGGTGGCGGGAATAGGTAAGGTGGTGATATCAATCCGGACGAGTCACTGCGAAACTCTACCACCTAGTCAGATATCACTGTGTTAGTGACGGTAAGCCTATGCTCGCTTTTTACGAGCTGCCTGGTAGAAAAACAGATGCTCAATTCTGCAAAGGAGCTCGTTCTAACACGGGGGAAACTATATATGTCCGGACGAGTCACTGCGAAACTCTACCACCTAGTCAGATATCACGGTGCTAGTGACGGTAAGCCTATGATCGCTTTCTATGAGCTGCCGAGCAGAAAAGCAGATGCTCAATTCTGCAAAGGAGACCGTTCTGACACGGGGGAAATTATTTATGTATATCAATACGTTAAAAGAAGGACTTATATAATGTAAGTACGATTTATCAGTCTGCCCCGCTCCTACCCTTTATATACCTACACATAGAATCCTGGCTGTGCCCTTGAATATAATAGAATAGAATAACTCTTTATTGTACACCAAAATACATAAAAAATAATACATTTAAAGAAACTTAAAAACAAAATGATACGCAAAGGCGGCCTTATCGCCAAAATAGCGATCTCTTCCAGGCAACCTTATGTTAAGGAGATATAATTAAAGAAATTTTGCACGATGGTGCTCTTAATACTAAAAAAAAGGGTTTTTTCATAATTATTGAATTTCGTGTTAATATTGAGTGAAATAAGTCAATTTTTTTGGCATTTTGTACAATTTTGTTCAGTGAAAGTGCACAAATGAAATAATCATGAAGAAATTAGCGTATCGTGTACTTCCTCGTTGCCGCCAAATCTTATTACATGAGCTTGTGTAAAAAGGCCACCGCTTTACCCAAGAGCCTGACATAACTTACTGAAGACTTATGACCGATGACTAATTATAATTGATATAAAATTTAATGCAAATTTCTACTTGACTAATGGCAAAATACTAACGAGATTGCCAAAACCTAAAGAAAGAAAGAAAAAGGAATATGACACATGTAATATCAATTGGAATAGAATTATTTTAAGACAAAGGAAAAAAATAAATAGATTAACTTAGATAGCAAGTGACGTTTAACCATATTTTTTAAACTATTAGGGGCTTTCCTGACCTCTACTGGGAGCGAGTTCCAAAGATTAACTGATAACGAGGTAAAAGATCGGTTATTGTTAGTGTTACGGGAGGGTACTTGGATATGAGTTTCCATTCCTTCAGAATTCATTTCATACATAATCTATATCGATCAGGACCTTCTGCTAACAAATACTTCAATCAAACTAAATTCGAACTTTAATCATAGGTTTAATTATTTTCGTGAGAACCTCGGAGCGGGTCGGATTTACCGTAGACCAATATAAAAAGCCGGCAGGTTATACAAACAATTTCGTGAATGAGGACGCGAGCTGATCCCGAGAGAGGCTGATTTTCATCGCCGGCACTTGATGAAACTCCCACATATTGAACTTCGACGTTCCGTTAATTTGTGAAGTTTGTAATCTTTCGTATCTGTTGTTTTATGACTTAGGGCTTTTATGACTGATTATTTTTTTTATTTTTTTTTTATTAAGAGGAGGCAATCTGGCAAGTGGGTCACCTGATGGAAAGTGATTACCGCCACCCTCGGACATCCGCAGCACCAGGAGCAATGAGTTGGAAGGAATACGCTCTTTTCTAGAAGGTTCCTAAATCATAATTGCCTCTGTAGTCTAGCTGTTCAGTTGTCGGACTTGACTGTATCAGGTCCCGGGTTCGATTCCCGGATCGGGCAACAAAAAGAAAATTGAGTTTTCCCCATTTTCTAATAAAAAAAAACGTTGCTCGGGATTGGATATGTGCCCGGTTGGCGATAGGCTTGCCACCTATCACATTGTGGGACTTAATGTCTTCGGCTAGTCGTGGGTGCCGTGGTTATGCCCCTGCCTACCTCTTCGGGGATATGGGCTTGAAGATACTCAATCGTCACGTCTTATTGTATCCTCTGGATCTAACAAACGCGAACCTCCCTCCCAACACTAACTCACAGGACACTACCCTAATCTCTCTTGCGCCCGGCGAATACCGAGTGATGAGCGGGAATATAGGCGTAAAAATAATTTAATTTTTTCCTAAGTCATATTCATTTGCAAATACCGTCCTTGGTAACTGGTTCCACAAAGGTGTAGTGCGTGGTAAGAAATTGTGACTGTTAATTACGGTAATTGGCTGAAAATAAAATAATTTAGAAACTAAGATTTTTAAACCATTTAAATAGGTAGTTAATAGGTTAAAAAGGTTGAAAAGATTTGCAACGATTTGTGTCAGTGTTAGCCAAGCAATGTTGTGTTCCCATTATATTTCGTTACCTTCAGAGAATGTATTTGATGGCATATTTTCGTATACTAGAAATATATATCTTACGTCATTTAATAAGACGTCGCCTGTGACTACGCCTATAAACTCTCCTGCGCATACAAGAGTCTATTTAGATGTCAGAAAACGTAGCTTCTGTCACTCCTCCTCCTATTTCAACACTCAAAAATTAAGCTGTAAGGCAGAACGACATGATAAAAAGCAAAAAAATACACTTTCGCTTCGTTTTGTGGGTAAATAAAATTCATTTTTTTTATAATTAAAAAAAAAAGTATCTTCACGCCCATATCCCCGAAGAGGTAGGCCGAGGTACAACCAAGGCACCTACGACTAGCCGAAGACACTAAGTCCCACAACGTGATAGGTGGCAAGCCTATCGCCAACCGGGCACATTTCCAATCCCGACCAACATTTTTTTTATTAGAAAATTGGAGAAATCCAATTTTCCTTTTTGTTGGCCGACCCGGGATTCGAACCCGGGGCCTCATGTAGTCAATTCCAACACCCGGACCGCTAGACCACAGAGGCGACTATTTATTTATTTTATTTTTTTTTATAATTATTTCAGTATTTCATAAAAACTTGAAGTTTTAACATTTTAGGCTACACATGAAAGATTATTTTTAAAATTTGGTACTTAATAGATTAATAACAAAACATTTAGTGAATTACTTTTCATACTAAATTATTATATCCTGACATACGTCATAGTAATTTAGAATTAATTTGATATATTGTTATATTATTACTGTTCTACTTTTGGTTAAAGAAGTTTCATTACATTATATCTTTCGAAACAAACTTTATAAAAGTGGGTAATTAACAGTTGCTTATTTATGTATATAAAAATGAATTCCTATTTAAAAAGGTTCTTATAAATATAAAACGAAGAAAATTGCAGGAAGAATTGGAGAAATGCTTTAATCTATACAAACTGTTAGTAGCTGTTAATATCAAAAGTCACGAAGTTCGCCAGGTCGGCTAGTGTTCAATGAAATGGTCCGGTTCAAAAATTTTTACGTTTCGTTACTCAAGTTTAATAAAGTTAAACTAATCTTAAACCATGTTAATAATGTTAAAGCTAAATATTTTTACAGATTTAAAAACACTTTTACCGTTTTCTAAATAATTTCAACACAAGGGGTGTTGCACATCAGTTTATTTACAAATCTTAAATGCGTTTTATTTTCTGAGCATGATCCCTCTGATGTCAGTATAGATATTAATTCAATTTTAGTTTATTTGTTATTTTATAAAAATATATACTGTAAAAATAATAGAACAATATTAAGCCCTGTTCATGTTGGACGCCATATTGAATGCTATTATCTGTTGGCATTCACTCTCGCAGTAATTAACTTCCTTGGAGTGATAAAATGGCTATCTCGTATTTAATTACAGCAATCAATTTAACATTTTAATTATCGATTTCTTGTTCGTTTCAATATTATTATTTTTTTTTTGATCGGTGTTGGTTTTTTTTACGTTTATATTTTACTATCAGTCCTCAAACTTTGTTCCGCTTTAAAAATTAAAAAGTTTATTTCGATTGCACTTGCAGTTTTTTGGTTTACCATATCATTTAAACCTTCTATGAATTATCACAAGCATTTTCAATGAAACCATCTTACGCTAAGAACTCATGGCGCGGTTTTTACCCGCGACTACGCGGGTGCGGGCCCGCCGATTCCGTAGAATGTATGCAAAAAGTAAGATCACATTCCATGACGCGATTTTCACCCGCAGCGCCTGCGGTTGTTTGCGGTTCCCGCGGCAGCGGTCGTCCGTCCGTAGATCGTGCGGGAGGCGATCTCCCGCCGCATCGGCGGGTTGTAACCGCGCCGCGCGCTCTGCGGTCGCTTGGCGGGCGACCATTTAGTACTATTTTTACTGATTATTTAGCCGCAACCGCTGGCCGTGCGATCATTAACCGCCAAATTTGCAGGCGATAATTTCAACCGCGGTGGCTGCGGGTCCGGAAAAATACCGGTCTCGTGAGTTTTGAAATATAATCGCAGAACCGCGACCGCCGCGGGTGCAGGTAAAAATCGCTTCATGAGTTCTGTCTCTAAGCGTGGTGAGTTCTAGCTAAAGTAACGATCAACATCTAGATTAGCTACTGGATAGTTACTCGTAACTTCGTCAACATAGAATAGGTTTCCATTCAAACTTTCATCCCCTATTATAGACCTTAGGGGCTTACACACTTTTTCGTAGTAAAACACTTGTATTCATCCACTATACACTTTACGCTACTCTTCAGCCAAGTTCATCTTAAGTTTTGAAGCCCTGATGATGCTGTAAAAAGTGAAACTGGTTGACTGAAGAGTAGTGTAAAGTGTATACCTAGTGGGTGAGTACAAGTGTTTTACTACGAAAAAGTGTGTATACAATGGAACTCCACCAAGTGCCGACGATAGCAAGTATAGATTCTATTAGGGGTTTATATTTGATAAAAATACCCTATGTATCAACTTGACAGGTCTTTAACTATATGCATATAAAATTTCATCAAAATTGGTAAAGCGGTTTAGCGGTGAAAGCGTAACAGACAGACAGATAGACTTTCGCGTTAATAATTCTAGTAAGGAATTGTATGGATTAAATATCTTAAAATAAAAAAAATACACTTTAATACTAATCGTCTTACTATTAGTTCAATAATAGTAATAATAATAATAATAATAGTAATAGTAGGAGTAAAGTTACTTTGATATTATAGTGTGTGCTGCATTTCAATAAAGACTTATAACGCCAGGTTGAACCTTGGTGTACTTTACTCCGTGGTTATTAATACATACATATCTTCACGCCAAGTCCCTTACGGGGTAGGCAGAGAGTATCGAGTGCCAGACCTCACGATCCTGACAAACCTGTCTTGCTTCCTTCACATTCATAACCCTTTTCATACAAACACGCCGGTTTCGGAGACTCTTGACACCACCCTTGGTTATTAATAAGAGGATTAATAAGAGGTTATACATTTGAAAAAAAGTTGGGAAAGTTGCAAGCGCAATAAAGAACCCCGTGTATTATTTGTTTTACATTAAAGAAACTCCAAATTACGGATACTTATGAATAATGAAGCATTAAACATAGAACTTAATCATATATAGACTTGTTTCCACTTCGGCGTATTACATACCGTTACTACTTGCCGTTACTAACACCGTGCCATCCTACTAGGTAGAGTTTCGCAGCGACTCGCCCAGATTGCTATCACCACCTTACCTATTCCTGCCGCCATAACGTCCAATGCTTGCCGTTGATGTGTTCCGGTTCGGAGGGCAAGGTAGCCGGTAAAATTTACCGTCTACCGGTAGCCTTTACTCGAGGCCTGACATACAGGCCTTAGGTTAGCAACGCACCATTACCACTTTTGGTGTCTCTAGGCGGCGTGATTTTGTTTCCATCAGGAAGTCCGCCTGCTTGTTTGTCTTCCATTGTCGTAAATAAAAATAAATAAAATAAATAAAAAAAATATTACAGCGTGCAACTATATGCAATAAGTTGTCCGCGAATTCAAACTAGCTTCTCAAGATGTAACTCCAAAATCTCGACTGTAAACCTATTTTCGTCGCGATTGCTTGGGTCCAGTCAAGTGAATAACAAAGATATAAGGAGATACGAAACGTCAGCATTTATGACATAACATATTATGTAGATAGATATTAACAGCACGGAGCAAGTAATTGTGGGGGCTAGAAATTCCCATTGTTCCCCCACATTAATATTCCTGAGGGCGTCGACTTCTACCTCCACTCATTACTAAATGGCTTATCGTTTAATTAAACCACTTCGTATTCACCGCCTTCTCTGTTTTATTTTCCAATTTTTTCTAGTTTTAAACAGAATACAATAATAGTGCCCTCCATGCCTGGGAGCAAATACGCGAATGAAACCTTAATTTAAAAAATGAATAACTAGTGGTAGCCCATTGGTGTAAATTCGACCATAATAAATTCCATAAAAAATCTTTATTTTTCAAGACCAACTACTTTGTTTCCAAACTTTTTAGTGCGCCATCTGTGATCTTTTATCATTATCATCAATATATTTGTTTGTGTGTGTCAAATGCGTGGTAGTGCGGGTAATGTTTAATTTATTGATTTAATGTACTTTGTAAGCATTATTATTGAAAAATATTAGCGTTCTGCACTTCTCCTACACATAAACTACAAGGGTGCTAAATTTCATACTCCTGTGTTCGCGCAATTTTCGTAAAAAAAGGGTCCAAAGTTTTGGCATTACTTATTAATATATGTAAATTAAACTCGGATTTTAAAATTTATCGTTTTATTCGTCAAAAACAGACTTTTCAGAGTTTATGTATTCTAAAAATAAACCAATAAGATTGGATAATTTGCTTTGCTCTCCCACGGGAACAAATTGTGACAGAAGGATAAAGGAAGCCAATGGTCTCCTGCAAGATATAATATATAAGGTCACTCTTAAAGCTCGACTCATGCAATATTGGAAATTGGAATCGAGTATGTTAGTTTATATAACATGCATGTATATTGCAAAATTAGATGTGATGACACCACATAGCATTAAAAACAAAAGATACTTTTGCTCGAGGCCTAGCATCCCTGCCTCAGGTTGGCAGCGCACCATCACCACCTTTGGTGTCTCTAGGCAGCGTGAATTTCTTACTAACATACTTACTTTTTGAAAATGCAATATCATAAAATATACACTTCTACTATCATGACAATATGTTATTGATGATTTTTAATAGCTATGTAAATATGATATAAAACAATACAATAGTATAAACATCAAAATGGTTTCTTGGTATAAAAATCTAGATTAATTTTGTTTTGTGAAAACTGAAACAATATTTGCGAGAAGCAACAAAATATACAATAATGGTAAGCAATTATGGAGTAATTTTACTCAATTATAACAGCAATTACTGTAATTAATTAATGTTTTGTGAGGATCTCAATTCTGCTTATTTCATTTTATTTTGTATTTTTTTGACAAAAAAGTTCTGTTTTATAGTGGGTTGACTTCAAGTGCCCATTTGTATAAATTACGACTAAAAAGGCATTTAAAGGATGGAAGAAGAAGAAGGAAAGAATCTTGCGAGTAGCAAATATCGAGTATTCTACTTACTGCTGCTAATGCACAGTAGAGTTAGTTAGAAATAAAAAAGGAAAAACGAAAACAAGCAGTAGAAGTTGACGGTTTTTTTTTAGGTTATCTAGAGGTTTTACAGATTTTCCATAATGATTGAATTTTGTGTAAATGTTGAGTAAAATTAGTATACATAGGTGGCATTATGTACAATTTTCTTCAGGTATAATGCACAAGTAAAGTATTTGTGAAATAAATTGATGTTGTCGGTCGTGTGCGTTGTCGCCAAATCTCACTATTCAGATAAGCTTGAGTAAGAAAGCTACCGCTTTACCCAAAATCATGACACGACACTTTTTTTGAATAATGTAAGTCTGATTTTGCGGTGGTTTGTCAAAATTAAGGGCCGTTTGCACGTTGACACACAGTACGTTGAGAGGTGGGAAGTTTAGGTAGGGTTGTCACATTCAAAGAACGTGACAATTAAACGCGACAAATTAACATTTTCCGTTACTTCTTCGCTCCTAATAGTTGCAGCGTGATGTTATGTAGCCTAAAGCCTTCCTCGATAAATGGTCTATTCAACACCAAAAGAATTTTTCAATTCGAACCAGTAGTTCCTGAGATTAGCGCGTTCAAACAAACAAACTCTTCAGCTTTATATATTAGTATCGATTTATTACTAATAGCAGATGCTAACACTCGTGCCAATGTAATACCAAAATAGTAACATAGTCGAAGCCATTTTTTCTATTTTTCTTCCACTGGCATAAACAAATTAAAAATGTTTCAATATTAACACAATATGATTCAATAAATCGACCCACTTATTTAAAATGCTAAAATGTTCCAGCCTGAAAAACTTATTATTCTTCCTCACGTTAAACAAGCCAGTAAACAAAACTTTTGAAATCCGAGTTTAATTTCTATATATTAATAAGTAATGCCAAAACTTTGGACCCCTTTTTACGAAAATTGCGCGAACACAGGAGTATGAAATTTGGCACACTTATAGTTTATGTGTAGAGAAGTGCAGAACGCTAATGTTTTTAATAATAATGGTTATAAAGTACATTAAATCAATAAATAAAACATTACCCACACTACCATGCATTTGACACACACAAACAAATATATTGATGATAATGAGAAAAGATTACAGACGGCGCACTAAAAATTTTGGAAACAAAGTAGTTGGTCTTGAGAAATGAAGATGGCGTTATTATCAACAAGATATTAAAATTTGTTATGGTTGAATTTCGGTACGGGCGACCACTAATCATGGATTAATACGAAGAAAATACTGAAACTGGATTCCAAGCAACGTTCCAAATATACTTTATCTGGAGCTACTAGAATAGAAATATGGTCATAAATGCGAAAATTATATTCCTTCTATGAAATGAGGACCATAAACAAACACACTTTCTCACATAATAATAAAGAGATGAATACACAATATGTGCTTTTATTGGGACTATCATAGGTACCGGAGAATGTTTACGACTAGCCATTATGCGCGATAGCTCCAGTAAATATCGACGTGACGAACTTGAGGAGCTCGTAAATATAGCTTCATTATCATTACACAATAGCTTGTTAGATGTATCTGCACTACGAACCAAATAGACATAAACTTTAACAATGAACTCTAATCTCATTATCTCAACTTTAAGTAGCTATTTTCTCAGCAAAATGAGACACTTTTTGTCATACTTGTACGATTTTTTAGAGCGTAGCGTTTTATTCGTCCATATTGCATACTCTCTGCCTACCCCGTAAGGGACTTGGCGTGAAGATATGTATGTATGTATATTGTATATTCACTTTAGCTTTGGACCACCCACAATGCCTGCCTCAAAGGCTGTCCTCCGGGAGATCATACCTCAACTTGATGCTCCTGCTGAGGATTGGAAAGGATCAAGTTACCTAATACCTTGTTAATTTGAATAATTAGTTTGTTTACCTCGCATTAGACATTAATAACAGGTTGCCGGGAAAAAAAATCTTTAACTATAGATAAGCACATGTTTTGTACTTTTTATATTTAGTTTTATTTTTTTCTGTTATTTACCGTGCATTACATGCCCACGTTATTATTTGGTGGTAGATTTAAGTATTGAATACATAGATAAGTCAATAGAGATTACCATATCACTATAGATTAGTACATGCTGATTTTAGCTGATTAAAGCCGTTAGTTCAGCTAAGTGGAAAGAATGGCAAATGAAAGATTGACTAAACATATTAAGGGTAAACAGACAGTCATTGGACATTTAAGAAAATCAATAAGTTTATTTTCGTGGGCTTTTATAGTATCTTTTATACAATAGAGATCTTTTGAAACTAGATGAAATGAGCTATCCTATGAAAGATTTCAAAATAATGTCTCTTGTAAAATTGCAAAATGTCTGTGTAAAAAAATATAACCATGTAATTATTGAACATTCAGTAACAGTTATAGGAAAGTCAATGAATCTCTATGTGTACAAATTGGTGAACTGTTGTATGGTGTCACCCGCTTTTATTTTGGTGTATAGAAGTACTGTTAAAATATTATATGAAACAATATATTATCTGCTCTTGTCTTGTGATCGGCCAGTTCATAAACTAGTTGAACAAGAAATCCGAAGAAATTCCTTGGAGTCTAAAAGGCAAATTGTGTTAAAAATTAAAAGATAAAGTAAAATATTCAATTGCAGAAGTGTGTTTTGTGTATACTGCATGCATTGTGTAAATAAATGCATTCGTAGTTTAAAATATTCGAAAGTGAGATGAGATGAGATTATTATATCTCTTGTTAATTAAGCCATTTTCTTTTCTGTTATATTCTAACCTATTATGTAATAAGAACACTATAATCTCTGACAACACATATAAGCTTGACTAAGATAGGTTGACCGTGTAGAAACTAAAGATACTGTAATAATTATCAAGTTATCAATCATTTTGTAGTATAATAAATACTAGATACAATATATAATCAATTTATTTTATGACGTAATATATATACATAATAATTTATACATACGTATATCAAATATACTTATTACAAAATCTAACCGCTACAACTTGATAGAAGTTTCGAAGAACTTAATATTTAAAGTCTCTTTCAAAGAGAAAAAGCGTCGAATGAAACTGAGTTTAGTTTTATTCCAGTGTTGATCCCAGACTACTATAAAGAAGATAAGCAAATAACAAGGTAATGAAGGTTTTTTATTTCTTATGTCGTGACCATGACTTGACGGTAGAGCTTTCCATTGATCTACCTAAATTGGGACCATCAATTTCTCCACTTCTTGTTCCGTAACGGGTGCTCAACGTCGTCGTTTTACCGTTTGAGCTAAATGTTAGACGTCAAATCTAATCATGTTTCCTCTCAGGCATAGCTTGGCAACATACCATTATCAATTTGATGTTTAAAAGTGAAAATAAAATCTGTTTGCCTTATAATCTCATAAAATGATGAACAACAGATCGACGCAAATATTATTTAAAGTAGCAGGTTTGAATTGCAAATCTCGTTTAAAGTAAACAGAGACTTCCTAAGTGCTGAGTGAGAGGATGTGGGTCGGTAGAGGCTCCGGCGACCAGCTGCAACCTCAATTAGTATAGAAAGCTCCGACTCTACATCTATTGCTCCACTACTAATGGTTTTCGATAAGATATGTTTTTAAGAAGGTGGCATTTGGTAAAAATTGTCTTAGAGAAAGGTATTTAATTATCATAAAAGGTAGGTCAAATTCTACTGTACCTTTTTTTTCACTTGCTACTTTATTTCTAATTTCTTATCAAAAAATCTTTGTCCCAACGATCATAAATGTAACATTAAAAAGTTTGACCTATATGTTGCAAAAAACAGGAATGTTGTGTACTTAATACATTTTTATTTAAGGCCTTAAACATATAAATAACTCTAGACTAGTCACAAGAATTATTGATCTAAAAAAGTAAGCAATTTTTGCTTGTGCTATAAAGTTAT
>NJDC01012502.1:0-15397 GCA_002245475.1 Calephelis virginiensis | reverse complement strand
CGCTATACGTAAACAATGCGCGCTGTGTATAGGTACTACTCGCCGCGGACCGCGAATGTTCCAGAAAACGTTGTTCTCTTATCAACGACTTTTCGAGAACTTTCTTCACAGTTCGATAGTAGACCTAATACCTACTTATGCGTTTTTGGGGTTTTGCTGTACGACGCTTCGTTTTCGAGATATAGGTACTCAAAGTCGTAACAGTATCATCTTCGTTCCCAGTGTCTGTGTTTCATAAAATAGAAATAATAAGTGAAAATTATTTTTAAAAATATCTTACACAGCTGACTGGTTTGTTTGTCCACAAGGAAAGACGTTTTTGTATTTGTTATTTTTTTTATTAACCCTAATAACACGACTTGCAATATTATACACAAAACATATAATACTGCTTTGAAATGTTTTTTTATAAAATTACTTTTTTATCATCTCGTTAGTTGAATGCTTTGTTTTATTAAGCTTTATTAAGCCAGTTTAATAGTACCTGTACTTATCAAACTTAGTTTGTTACAAGAAAAAAAAATACATTCCTTACGCCCATATCCCCGAAAAGATAGGCAGAGGCAAAACTAGGGCATCCACGAGTAGCCGAAGATACTAGGTCCCACAATGGAATAGGTAACAAGCCTATCGCCGGGCACATATCCAATCCCGAGCAACATTTTTTTATTACAAAATTGGAAAAACCACATTTTCTTTTTGTTGCCCGAAACTTAAAAACAGCTTTGGACATTCAAATTTATACATTAAAAAATTGCTTTCTTTCCTTATATTTATATCATTAAGCGTTAAAAGTGCGTTAATATCCCGAGGTTGGGATGTTAAGCCTCTTGCGTAGTTAATGGATGTGCTCTAAACCGGAACATTATTATTAATGACGCTCGCAATGACGTCAGCGAAAGGTAATGTAATATACTGGTACCAAAAATCAGTCCGGGCGAGTAGTAGGACTCTCCTATCTACTCAGACAGACACAGGCGAATAAGTCCAGCAGTCTAGATTGCTAGAGATTTCACTAGCAATGGCGTCATTACATTCCCTAAAATACCTATATTAGACATTTTGTTTCGTAAGAATTCTAAAATTTTTTTTAAATTATGAAAACGACGCACAATTGTAAAATACATACAATATACCTAGTGGTACTCAAATATCAACGTTATCTCTAAGAAAAAAAAATCGACCCCAGAATATAAAAACTTGAAACCTCGTTAGTTGATATACTCTATAATATAGGAATGAAGGCTGCAGGTTCAATTCTAATCTGAATTTTAAATAATCTATACTATTATTTGTATTTGCAAAAGTATGTACGTAAGGAAGTTCTATTTTTACGAAAAAAATAATGAATTTTTGTATAGAAAAATACATAGTATCTTCACGCCCATATCCCCGAAGTGGTAGGCCGAGGTACAATCAAGGCACCCACGACTAGCTGAAGACACTAAGTCCCACAATGTGATAGGTGGTAAGCCTATCGCCAACCGGGCACATTTCCAATCCCGACCAACATTTTTTTTAATTAGAAAATTGGAAAAATCCAATTTTCTTTTTGTTGAACGACCTGGGATTCGAACCCGGGACCTCATGCAGTCAAGTCCAACACCCGGACCGCTAGACCACAGAGGCGATTAAAGGCGAAAAAATACATGTACCTAATATTACGAGGTCTAACATAAGAAAAGGACACAAGCTACTTTTATGTCGATATCTCTCCCAGTTGCCAGGCTTTTTAATGACTTATGTTGCTAGCCTCGCGGTTTTTACAACTTCACTGGACTTTTACGACAAGGCTAATACGCTAACAAAGCCCCAGCAACATCTAATATTACAAGTAAACAGCTATTAAAATCATTACATAGTATAAAACAAAGTCGTTTTCTCTGTCCTTATGTCCCTTCATATGTTTAAATCTTTAAAACTACGCAACGGATTTTGTTGCGGTTTTTTAATAGATAAAATGATTGAAGAGGAAGGTTTACGTGTATATTTTATACCCGTGCAAAGCCGGGGTGGTTCGCTAGTGTATATGTAAGAGTGCGAAATTAATTTGTCGTTGTAAATTAAAACGATTCCGTTTCAACCGTCGCAGATGAAATTTTAATTGAGTAACATTTATCCCGGTGCTGGCGGCAGTCGGCGCCATTATCCAGTTCATTACTTTAATATAATGAAATTTGTGTACTGTTTTATAATGATTAAATACTTCAACGAGATCAACGAGCACACAGATTTCTTACACATAAAAAAGTATCTTCACGCTCATAACCCCGAAGAGATAGGCAAAGGCACAACCAGGACACCCACGACTAGCCGAAGACACTAAGTCCCACAATGTGATAGGTGGCAAGTCTATCGAGAACCGGGCACATATCCAATAGCGAGCAACGTTTTTTTTATTAGAAAATTGAAAAAAACACGTTATCATTTTGTTACCCGACCCGGGATTCTAAACCAGGACCTCATGAAGTCAAGTCCAACACATTGGCGAGCATTCACATTGTCACGTAACGAGAGTCCAATCTCGGCGAATCACTAAACTCTTCTTCTTTTTCATTTGTAAATATGGCTTTCGGTCGTTTTTACGACTACTTTGCCAATGTCAAGTTTATTAATTCTATACAATATACAGTCATTAGTCACTATGTAAAGTGGTGGCTTCATTACTCAAGCTTATCTAGTGAGATTTGACAGCAGCGAGGAAATAGACAATACACTAATTTCTACATGATTATTTCATTTGTGCACTTTCACTGAACAAAATTTATCTGATTCCCACTTAAATTAACCAATTTCACTCAATATAATCACGAAATTCAATAATAACGAAAAAATACGACCTCCTTCATTCACGATGGCCCAAAAAACAATCACTAAACTCAACCATTTGTTAAACTTAGCAATATCTAGCATCTGATAAATATTAATTCAAAGTATTCGCGCAATATTAAACTTCATTTTTAATAAATCTGATGCCGTGCCTGAGATTTCTTATCGAAATACTTATTATAACTTTGACATTCAAACCAGAGTCGGATTAAGCAAGCCCCGCGGTGCTCGTGCCATTTTTATTTGAGGCCCTTGATTTTTGTATAAAGGCTTACTTGAGCAATTTTTAGGTAAAAGCCACATAATAAAAAACCTCTGTGTTTTAGCGGTCCAGGTGTTGGACTTGACTTCATGAGGTCCCGGGTTCTATTCCCGGGTTGGGCATCTAAAAGAAAATGTGGTTTTAAACTTTTCTGATAAAAAAAATGTTGCTAGGGATTGGACATGTGCCCGATTGGTGATAGATTGACACCTATCACATTGTGTCTCTAGCTAGCCGTGGTTGTGCCTTTTGATATTCCTCTTCGGGGACATAGACGTGAAGATACTTTGAAAGCCACATCCACCTAAAGACCGACCGGTAAATTTGGTCACCTCTCCCTGAGTGTTCATTTTATCTCGAACTTTTTCTTTAAATGCCTACGACCCTTGTTGGCGAAAGGCTTATTATGCATTTAAACCTTCTGCTAAATCATGTACATATTTACAAATGTCATTTTGTCATTACTTTACCTAGGGACATAATTTTTTTAATAATCATTCAATAAATCAATAATGAATCAACGTTAAAAATTACTTTTAATAATATAAATCAAAAGTAGCATACCAAAAAAGTTTTATTAATGATATTGGAAGCAAACAAGCAGATGGATTTCCTGATGGTAAGAAATTCACGCCGCCTAAAGACATCAAAGGTGGTAATGGTGCATTGCCAACCTTAAACCGGGATCGAAGGCCTCGAGCAAAAGTAAGTTAACCGGCTATCTTACCCTCTGATCCGAAACACGTCAAGGGCAAGCGCTGTTATTATGGCGACAGGAGTAGGCAGTGATACCAATCCGGGCGAGTCGCTGCGAGACTCTACCACCTAGTAACCACTTTATCAAACCCAGATTACTGTTGGACATTGTGTAAATATTCTTTTTATAAATTGGAAACTGAAAATACGCGTCCTAACTATCATTCGGCCTCGCTAATTGCAATACAAATTATTAGATTATACTTCTAACAGGTGACGGGTTCATCATAACTCAATATATATGTATACATACGTCAATATCAACCGATCAGCGTTACGTATATGTTCCTACACGTCATGTTAAAATTGATTGAAATTGATGGTCGACTGAGAATACTGTACCGCAAAAATGCAGGTAAAAGTTTCAGGTCGGTAAAAGCTTTGTCCATTATTTTATTGACGAGCACCGGCGAATGTGTTCTGGCCCCGGCCGTTATTATATTAAATATTGGGTACCTTTTATCGGCAAGATTAAATAAAATAAATTTACATATATAACTTTTAACCCCCAACGCATGAAGAGAAAAACACTACAACTGTGCGATTCCGAAGACATTTCTTACCTCACACAACACCTTTGTGGAATCATTTACTAAGGGCGGTATTACCAAACTATTATGACTTAGGAACCTTCAAAAAAGAGCGTACTCATTCTTTAAGCGTCGGCAACGCATCTGTGATACTTCTGGTGTTGCGGATGTCCGTGGGCGGCGGTGATCACTTTCCATCAGGCGACCTACTTGCTCGTTTGCCTCCTCTTGTATAAAAAAACACTCATAGTCATTGTCTTCTTAGTAAATCTCTGCTCTTAAACTTATAGATCACAAAAGAACCAGATTAAAAAAAAATATCTTCACGCCCATATCCCCGAAGAGGTAGGCAGAGGCACAACCATGGCACCCACGACTACCCGAAGATACTAAGTCCCACAATGTGATAGGTGGCAAGCCCATCGCCGACCGGGCACATATCCTATCCCGAGCAACATTTTTTTTATAAGAAAATTGGAAAAACCCAATTTTCTTTTTGTTGCCCGACCCGGGATTCGAACCCGGGACCTCATGTAGTCTAGTCCAACAACTGAATCGCTAGACCACAGAGGCGACAAGAACCAGAACCAGATTGTTGCTAAAAAGACGCGGTCTTTCTTGCTAAAAAGTAAAAAATGTATCGACCGACCGGGATGATTCTTAGTCATAACTTATGAAGATCCGCTCCATCTTTTCTAGGCCCTTTGATCTTATTTGTTAGCTATGGCAAAGTTCTTGCATGCATAATGGATAATGACTTAACTATCATACGTTTTAAAAGCTCATTTTGCTTGTACTGTTATGCTTCTTTGCGATATTCATAAAATAGGTAGCTAAATCAGTGATGGCCTCTAAGTTAGTCCAGTAGTTTGGGCTCAACGTGAGGGATGATGCTGCCACTAGAGGGTGACTGATGGAACCTGGAATGGTTTCTAGTAAACCCAACGAGTATGTATACCACGTTTACAAATCAGACCCTTCTTATTGTTTTAATTTTAAATTATATATTTTGCTTGAAATAAACTGTGGTGAATTCTACACACTAAAATATTTTATAAAATAAGTGTAAGAGGACTAAAAACGTGTAGAAAAACATATTTTTAGAATTTTTATGTGTCTGTCTATCTGTATTATGACCGCAATTCATGCAGAATCTCCTGAACCCAAATTCCACTGTTATTATATATATATATAACCAAATTCGGCTGTTAAGTACTTTATGTTCCAATAAAGGATAATGGGTATTTTTTATCCTGTTCACTAAAGTAATTCGCGTGGGAGACGGGTAAAATCTTTATGTAAATTAACCTGCAATTTTTTAACGCGTTCGAATTTATTTGTTTTTTTATACTACTGATTGTCCCGTTACATTTTCTCAAGTTTTAGTTAAGAAATTAAAGATATAACAACACTCAAGTTTTAACGTACAGGTTATTTTCCATATACATACATATCAGCACGCCAAGTCCACTTGAACTGTAGGCAGAGTATCGAATGCCAAGTGAATGAAGTTTGCTGGGTTGGCTTTTTGTACTAGGTTACATGTATAACTACCCTTAAACGAAAATACATATTACTGAAAAATGTTTTTGGACGTCCTATTCCAATTTTTGTTTAAATATTGTCAAATTATAGATAATACAATTTAGTTACTTAAATCGGCTTTGAAATATTTTGGTTTTTTATTTCCTGGGTATGTTTCCACATATTTATTCCACGACTGTTGTCAGTCAGTTATTAGGAATTGATTTTTTTCTTATACATACTTTGAAAAAGATTTCGAGTTAAATTTATTGGAATTGAAAGTTACCTCTTTTAAAAATCAACAGAAATGCAATTTCTGATTCAGAATTTAAAGAGTTTGTTAATAAATAAGTAAAAGTTAAGAAGTTAAAAATATAAAATAATAAACTGTTTATTTGCGATAAAATGATATGTTATGTATATAGGCCAATTTCTGTCCTAACAAGCAACTCGTAAGAGACGAGCGTTAATAATAATAATAATGTTTTTCACCAAAACATTACATGCTTTCACTATTATAATCTAAACTAAAGAAAACTACACAAATTGGTGACATAAAATTGTAACAAACTTATAATTAACTAATTCAAATCTTAAGGATAACAAAGAAGAATCAGAGTAGAAGCACATATAATATTAGGGAAGTCTGGAGCCTAAACTACGATATTCCTGTATTTCAGGACTCCGAGTTTTCCATCCATATCTTAAAACACTGCTTCAGGGTTATGTCCTCCATGTAAATTAGTGTATAAGTGTGCGTATATGTGTGTATGTTTGTGTGGATATATATGACTGAGTCTGCGTATGAGAGCATTGGCGGTGAGTAGGATAACCAAAAAACTTATTTATGCAAAATATCTAAAATATTTACTCTATAAAAACAACTTTGCATGGGATTAGATAAGTTTACGATTACCGACAAGTCTAACATTACGGCCTCAGGTTGGCAACGCACCATTACCACCTTGGTGTCTCAAGGCACCATGTTTTTCTTCTTAGGAAATCCGTTTGCTTATTTGCTTCCAATATCATAAAAAAGGTTTGCTACATATCACATTATCCCTCTACCTCAGCCTTATTTTCAGGGGATATAGGCGTGACGATACTTTTCACATTTTGGTACCATTAGTAAATCCATTCGTATTAGATATAATAACGTATTTTTATTTTAGCACTTGCCCTGTCCTTGGGATAAATTTCTATAAATTTTAAAGAAAGAAATAATTTCGCCCCAGACAGGATTTGAACCTACTAACTACCCGCGTTAACGGGTTAGAAAGGAATTAAAAATTTCGCCACGGGACTTGAATCCTCAGTAGCTCAATTGGTTAGAGCATTCGTCGGCTTGAGACGAAAGGTTACAGGTTCAAATCCTGTCTGGGGCGAAATTTTTTCTTTCTTTAAAATTTATAGATATAATAAATTTGAAATTATTTTAAATTTAATTTAATTTCAGATTATAAATGTCAGGGAGATGTTAACATTAACCGTCGTTAAAAGTTTGGCTTTATTATGTTGTGATTTCGTCGGATGGAGATGCTTCGTTAGAGATAAATATAATTTGCCCTGCAAATAACAGTTTCGAGATAAAAACCTGTAAGCTGCTTTTGGCATTTGTTATTTAGTTTGAAAGAAGTCTGAACTGAAGCTTTTTTTTATGATATTAGAAGGCAAACAAGCAGACGGATTTCCTGATGGTAAGAAATTCTCGCCGCCTAGAGACACCAAAGGTGGTAGTGGTGCGTTGCCAACCAGAGGCGGGGATGTTAGACCTTGAGCAAAAGTAAGTTTGCCAGCTACCTTACCCTCCGAACCAGAACACGTCATGACGTTATGGTGGCAGGAATACGTAAAAGGTGGTACCAATCCGGGTGAGTCGCTGCGAAACTCTACCACCCAGTAAAAGCCAGCTAGTTCAGGGACTTAGAACTAATCGATAATCGTATATGAAACACTTCAAAGGTCTTGAAAACATATATTACATCTTCGGAATAACGACCTACCTTTTCAAAAAATAGCCATCAAAATCTGTCTGGAATTATCCTAAAAATCTTTCGAAAGAAAAATACAGTCGAATCGATAACCACATCATTTTTAATGAAAAATAGTTTAAGCTATTTCACATAATCATAATATCTCACAGGATTTTTTTAGGAGAGTTTTGGCGCCATCGTGAATGAAGGTAGTCGTATTTTTTTCATTATTATTTAATTTCGATTTCAATTGAAATTGGTTAATTTAGGTGGGAATTAGATTTGTTTTCTTCAGTGAAAGTGCACAAATGAAATAATCATGAAGAAATTACTGTATCGTCTATTTCCTCGCTGCCGTCAAATCTCACTAATGAGCTTGAGTAACTAAGCCACCGCTGTACTCAAGACCCTGACCTGAGATGACTTTGTACATAGTGACTAATGACTGCATATAAGAATTAACTAACTTGACGTTGGCAAAATAGTCGTGAAAAACGATCGAGCCATATTTATAAAAGAAGAAGAAGAAGATATCTCACACATTTTGAATATACAAAATAGTTTAGAAATTCATCATGTCGTGGTTGTTACGAATGTGCTCAAGGTTCTTAACTTCTCCCTTATGCTCCAGTGGTTGTGATATTTCGAGGTTATCCAACATATGGATTTCTCGCTGGTTAGAAACACAAGTAGTCTAAAGCCGCCAACAAGTATACGGAGTTGTGCTTATTAGCCAGAAGCTGAGATTTTAAACCTCTTGCCTTTATGCCTTTGCTTACTTAGTTGCAGCAGCAGCGAGCATAGCGTTTTCATCCGATTTATAAATGCATGCGATATTTCAGCTCAATCATTAACCGGGCAGTAAATAAATTCAACTTGCAACATTTCACCCGGACAAAATTAAGTTGTTACATTACCATTCTCAAGTCTTGACCTATTTCCGGTACAAATTTCTCCAAAATAGTTATAGAATGAATAGCTAGTTTTGAGGTCTTAGTGTTAACAAATATATTTTTACAAAAATAACGAGCTTAGAATATCTACGAAATATTGTAGCAATAGCCATTTTCAATAATATGGCGGACCCATGCCGCGAGCATAGCTACGATACCTCTACGACGCTGCTACATTACCTTCATAATCTACAAATTACATACAAAAATAATGTAGATTATGCATTATGAGTTTTTTATTTGATACCCACGATTTAATTTTAAATGAAGTATATACTTCAAAATGTTTATTACATAATCGTGGGGTAGAGATCATAGAGATATCGTCGCAATGGCAATCGAACAACTGCATAAGGAATAATCTACAAATATTAGATTAGTTTATAATATATTTTTGAAGTTATACTTCTTTTGGCACGTTAGGAAAAAATGATGAGTCTAAAGTTTTTACGACTCTTTCGCGTTGGTTCTATCGCCTTACATATTTCTGTCACAATTACACCAACTCTCGCCATTGTCGTGATCCGATTAACTGTTTAGATTTAGGGTAACCGGTAAACTCACTCACGCAGGAGACTAACAAACAAACCTCCTGGTCAACACACTATACTTAATAATATATAAATAATGTATAAATGTATATAATTGGAATCTCTGATTCGGCTCCAACGATTTTCATGAAATTTAGTATGTTGGGGGTTTCGGGGGCGATAAATCGATCAAGCTAGGAATAATTTTTAGAAAAGGTCATTTTATTCGTGTTTAAGCACAGGGCAAGTGCTAAAATAAAAATACGTTGCGAGAAACGAAAGTTATGGCCATTCTAAAATGTGAATTTCATCTGTAATGATGAACTCAATTGTGTATCTACAGGACATAACTACCCGCGTTAACGGGTTAGAAAAGAATTAAAAATTTCGCCACGGGACTTGAATCTTCATTAGCTCAATTGGTTAGAGCCTTCGTCGCCTTGAGACGAAAGGTTACAGGTTCAAATCCTGTCTGGGGCTAAATTTTTTCTTTCTTTAAAAATTTATAGAAATTTATCCCAAGCACAGGGCAAGTGCTAAAATAACAATACTTATTTTAATGACATTAAATTGAGATCATACAACATTTCAGTGTAACGCATACTTTTGGTTTCTGTGTGTGTGGTTGCGTGGTTTCTGCATTATTCGTTAGTAAATGTAACGAGGTTGACATGATTCGTATAGTACAAACTGTTTTCGGTTTAGAGATCCTATCGAAAGAAATATTTTAGGGTAGAAAGCTTATTCTTAAAATGTAATATATGTTTGTTATATGTAACATATGATTTTTTTTTAATTAAATTTAAAATTGATTTTCGTCAACCTCATTGAATGAGTTGGGGATAACGCATTTGTTTCGAAACGATTTAAGTAAGACAATCTTAATATAACCATAACCCTTAAGATAGAGCGACTTTAAAACAGATTAATATTGCTCTAAACTTTATTACAAATAATTAAAGTCCAGAAATCCGTGTAATATCTTTTGGAAACTTCGTCTTATATTGTAAATGGGTAGCTATTTGTTGCGCTTTTAACCAGGAAATGCTTTTGTGGTAAAATCTACTAGTCTACTTTTTTACAAGATTGACAAAGCAGATACACAATGCGAATGTGGATGGAAGGTACCTGGGGAGACTAAGGTCGACATTCCACGATCAGGTCACTCGGATATTATCCGAGAGTGTCAAGAGTCTCCGAAACCGTCGTGTTTATATGAAAAAGGTAATGAATGTGAAGGAAGCTGGACAGGTTTGTCAGGATCATGAAGTCTGGCACGCGATACTCTCTACCTACTGCGTAAGGGACTTGGCGCGAAGATATGTATGTACTTTTTCACAAATTGATTGAAAAAATGTATGTCACATTCACTGATGAAAACATATTGCTAATTATAATATAAAAATATTTTAAGTATGTTTTATTTTCTTGTCAAAGGGGCCAACGTAAATGATTTCCCCGTGTAGGTCCGGGTCCTCTGTGTAGAATAGACTATCTGCTGTCCTATCTGGCAGCTCGTAAGATACTTGCAAAGGCGAAACAAGTCATTATAAACAAGACCACTGGTGGTAGCCTGCTATGCAGCATTTTTTTTATATAATATTGGAAGGCAAACAAGCAGACGGGTTTCCTGATATTAAGAAGTTAACACCACCTAGAGACACCAAAGGTGGTAATGGTGCATTGCCAACCTTAGGCCGTAATGTTTAAAAGTAAATTTACCGGCTACCGTACCCTCCGAACTGGAACACGTCATGATTTTATGGCGGCAGGCATAGGTAAGGCGGTGGTACCAAATCGTCACCCGACGTCGCTGCGAAACTCTACCACCAAGTCAGATGTCACGGTGTTAGTGACAGTAAGCGCATGCTCGCCTTTTACGAGCTGCCTGGCAGGAGGGCAGATGGTCTATTCTGCAAAGGAGGACGGACCAACAAACCAACAACCAACCAAGCATTTGCTCGGGTGTGGATCCACCGCCTTATCTATTCCTGCCGCCATAATGGCAATGACATGTTCCGGTCCGGAGGGGAGGGTAGCCGGTAGACTTACAAAACTGGCCTAGCACCCTGGCCACAGGACAGCGACGGCCAAACAATACCTATGGTGTTTGTTTGCTGCGGTTATTATGCGTCTGTATGCATGCCTGTTGTCGTCTTTTGCCATTAAAACGTTTTTAATATATTATTCCATACTGAACAATGTAAATATACTAAATTAATAAAAAATATTAATACCATAATTTAAGAATACTATAAAGTTTTCATATTATATAGGTGTACTCAACCCGAGTGAAGAGAAAGGAAGGTTTGTTTAATTCCTATTAGCCTTTGTATGCCGAACAGCTGTTGCTCATAATAGAGGGGTCTCATCAAAGCGGCCACTTGAATCGTACTTAGTCCATTAAAAGCTCGTCAGGAAGCTGGCGGAGCGAGGGCGGCGTCCGCCCGCCCTGGGGTCTGCTATTATACATTACAATAAACCTGCATCTTACATCTCTAAGTTGACAAATGCTCCTGTGTTGTAAACACTTCATATTTTAATTTAAGATTTTTTCCGTGCTCGAGATAAATATTTTAAGATAAAAAAAGGAAACTCAGACCGGAATTGAACCTTCGTCACTTGTTACCAATTCCTGACAGTTCGTTTCTTGCGTTGAAATTGTTAATGAAACATTGGCGAACTACTGACAGTAGAGCAGTTTTCTTGGGAAGGAATTTACTGCCTTTCCTATTGCTGCCGCTATTATGACTCCGTAATGTTCCAATCCAGAGGACAGGCTAGTCGGTAGACTTAAATAATAGGCCTAGCATCTCTGTCATAAGACAGCGACACACTTTTATCATCGCTAGTATGTATAGGCCACGATTGTCTCTTCCCATTACGAGAGACGCATGCTTGTTTGCTAAACTTTCACATATAAAAAACAAAACTTTTACCCATTACAAAAAAGTTTTAACCTATTAAAAACCAAAACATAAGTTTGGTATGATTTTTTAAGTTTAATGTTTAAATATTTTTTTGCATTATTCGTGTTTTTGACATTTATTTATTTTTAATTATTGGTCACGTCGATAATCCTATAACTACACATTTATATACATATACTAGCCGACCCAGCAAACTTCGTATAGCTTGACATTAAGCACTTGCTAGAGATAAATTTTCATTTCTTTCATTTAAATAATTTGTAACTTGAGGCCTTTTCCATTATATCCCCACTAATATTACCAAGAATTCAAGTGAATAAGCTAGCAATATTGCTCACGATAATGTAAGGCTGCTGCTGCCAATCCTACTAATAAAGTGTATACGTATGTAAATATATATTCACATAAGTCCTGAAAAATTGGCCTAAGTGCCAGAAAGTAGAATTGGTGATTGTTAAGGTTTTTCCAGCAAATCAGTATTCATTTTTACTTTTGAAATTTCTTGAGTAACAAACTATGTTCTACTTTAAGAAAAAATGTATTGCATACATATTTACAAATTATCTTCAATCGAAGATATGTTTTGTTTTAAATGGTTTACTAAAACATGATAACTTGAATTTTAGGCTTAAACTATATATTTAAACGGTAAAAAACCTATATTAATTTAACTAGTAGACTTCCTTTACTACCGGACCCATAAGCCCCATAAAAAATGTAAAAATAAAATTCGGGATTCTGATTATCATACCTCTTATATATAAAATTCTCGTGTCACAATGTTAGTCTGCATACTCCTCCGAAACGGCTTGACCGATTCCTCTGAAATTTGGTAAGCATATTGGGTAGGTCTGAGAATCGGCTAACATCTATTTTTCATACCCCTAAGTGATAAGGGTGACTCACCCCAATTTTTTTAAATAAATCACATTAAAAATATAGCAGAACAACGTCTGCGGGGTCAGCTAGTTAAACTATAAAATACTACTCCTTAATTTACTTCTTTAACCTTGTTCTTTCTTATTAACAATCTTATTTGTACAATATCAGTTTTTCAAAAAATAAAAAGCCTTAATCATAAGTCGGAAAAACAAACTTCTCTTAATAATCTTCAAACGCTAAAAAACAAAAGATATTTCAAAGTTACTCAAAGAAATGAAACCGAGCTTTACCTGCCACATTGTATTGGTAATTTGTTCTTAGTTGTTTAAAGATTTATACAGTTACTGAAGATCGGGATTATTGGGAAAATCAGAGATAGGATTTGAAAGCCACTATGATCAAAGAGAGATCGAAAATTTGTCTGGTTGTGACTGTTCGCTTTCTTTAAAACGTAGGATAATTATAAGTAATACAAATTAAAAAATACTATTTTATGAATCTAATTAGTGGATATATCAGAGCAGAGCCCTTATCTTTAATAATACAACACATATTGTAACGTGAGGGAATGGCATATGTACCATCCACCATTATGTTAACTGAAGAAAACAAACACACAAATGTAAGAGTTGTCAGAAAATCCTAAGGGTAAGAAAATCCCAGTAAAAGCTGTAACACAATAACATAAATACTATGTCAATAATGAAATGTTTCTAAAACATTCCTTTTACTTCTGTTCCTTTATTTCTACTGTTAAAAGTGCACAATTTTTAACATTAAAAAACACCAAAGGTTCTGCCGATAAGAAAAATAAATTGGCGTTGCAACACATCTGATGACAATACCACTATAGTAGTGGCTTCCGTCAGCAACTGGAGACATGACAACTGGAAAGACGGCCTAGTATTGAAGCAACAAGGGAGCTGCCACCGGTTCACGGCCTTCTGGTCCATCACCGAGCAGCAATCATCTATACACAACAAATAACTTCAATTGGAACAGTTATTAACCAGTCAATAGGATTTACTTCTCCTTTTTGTATCACAGTGAGTCGTCATGCCAGTCTATCAACTTTGATTCTTCTCTCACAAAGTCTTTCTTTAGGTTTTGGCCTTCACGTTAGTATTTTGGCATTAGTCAAGTAGAAATTTGCATCAAATCTTATATCAATTATAATTAGTCATCAGTCCTAAGTCGTCAGTCATGTCAGGCTCTCGGGTAAAGCGGTGACCTCATTACTCAAGCTCCCCTCTCACAAAGTCTAAAACAAGAATAAATCAAATAGTTATTTTTAAGTTCTATATTTGAAAGTACCTATGAATTTGACTGTTGTTTACTTCCGAATAACAGCCAGTATTTTGTATAAAATACGTAATAATGGCTGGTAGGCATTAAATATTAATTTTATTGTAAAATGTTAAATTTTATTACACATATTTTACAAAGAAGCTATACCGTTATTACTCTCAGTTATGCAAGTTATTAGAAAGTGTAGGCTAAAATAACATTACAATGGACTCTTTAAGGTTTCAGCACACATACCAACTCGGCAAGGGATCCTCATCGTTTCGCCTCAAGCCGTTCTTTATTGTTTTTTTACGAAACTCCATACTGGAACGCACACTTATCGGAATCGTAACGTAATCGCTGCGCCTCGGAACAGGCTCGCGGTCGGCAATACGTAAGCAAGGTGTCGTTTAGCCATAGCCGACTTGATGTACTGGAGCTGCTGATACTGTTTGGTCACGTGCATACGTTAGGTTGACGGCTAGGTGAAAGGCGTTACGGCGCGAACACTTTCCAAGTTAGTAAGTGTGCTGAGACCTTAAAGATGAACGTATGTATAATAAAAATTAAAAACACATGAAGCATACAGAATCAAGTTACGGTTTGACGTACTGCATTGAAAATATTGCTTTAAGATGTCCCTATACAGAGCTTTTCCCACGTGTTGGTCCGGGCTCCTTTGCAGAATAGACCATCTGCCTTTCTGCCAAGCAGCTCGTAAAAGGCGAGCATAAACTTTCCGTCACTAATAAGGTGACGTCTGACTAGGTAGTAGAATTTCGCAGCAACTCGACCGCTTTAATACCACCGCCTTAGCTATTTCTGCCACCATAACGCTTGACGTGATCCGGTTCGGAGGATAAGGTAGCCGGTAAACTTAATTTAGATCGAGGCCTAACATGCCAGCTTCAGGTTAGCAACGCACAATTACCATCTCTAGT
>NJDC01012495.1:0-15116 GCA_002245475.1 Calephelis virginiensis | reverse complement strand
AATGTATAGACGTAGAAAATAAGAGGCATTAAAAATAAATGATAATAATAATAAAACATCTTTATTTCACATAAACCTACAAGAGGCAATTGTGATGGGTCTATATAATAATAAATCTACTATAAAGGACACCGACACATACCTACTTATAACTAGTTATAATAGAAGTACTCTAATTAATCCTTTCCATCAAGATAATGATATAAAATTCTTTAATTTGATCCAATACTTCAGTGCTAATAAACTTAAAAAAATTCAAAAACTGGCATTGTCAAGGAAGTAGTACATACTGATCCTTATTCTACGTGCACTTCTGGCGGATGGAACAAAAATTTTAAATACCTACTCAATCACGTTGGTCTATGAAAATATGTCAAGCAATTAAATATCATAGACGCACACACACGAAAATACGCACGAAATCATGATAACGAATATCCACTGACAAATTACACAAATCGAATCCCAACATAAGCATATCATATGCTTCAATTCATTGCAGTCAACGATACTAATAACAGAGAAAGTATCTTCACGTCCATATTCCCGAAGAGGTAGGCAGAGGCACTACCAGGGCACCCACGACTAGCCGAAGACACTAAGTCCCACAATATGATAGGTGGCAAGCCTATCGCAAATCGGGCACATTTCCAATCCCGAGCAACATTTTTTTTATTACCAATTTCCTTTTAGTTGTCCGACCCGGGATTCGAACCCAGGACCTCATGAAGTCAAGTCCAACAATTAAACCGTTCCACCACAGAGGCGACTAATAGAGATTAGTAATTATTTTTATTGTCTTTGCTAATATATAGAAATACTTTAACTTAGTGAAATGGATGGTGGAGTAAATGCAATAAACACACTTATGCTTAGGTAGCGGCCCGCCCCGACTGCGCATGGGTATAAAATACACGTTACATAAACCTCCGTTGCGTAGTTTCAAAGATTAATGCATATAAAGGGTAATAAAGACAGAGGTAGCGACTTTGTTTTATACTATCTAGTGAAGACACACCCAAATCCGGAAATGCAAACATCTATATGTTCACCACACAAATACATGCCCCGTCGGGATTCGAAACCCAGCGTCGCGGTTGGTCAATAGGGATAGGCTAGGTATACGCTAACCCCTCAGCCAACGAAGCGCTCGAAAACAAACTTTATCTTGCAGCAGATAAAAAAAGACAAGTAATAATTTAAATCATGTTATCATTGTTCTATTTTCATGGATAGTTATTTTATTCGTAAGAAAATAAAAACACTCCTGACTAAATATTACTGAATCTAATCCCATCAATGCGTGGGGAGAATGACGAATAACATACGAAAATAAATAAACACTACAGGCATGACAAAACAACTACCGTTCAGTGGTCAAGTGATTAGCGACTTTTCAGTTACAGCAAAAACAGAATGAAACGTTTAATCGAGCTGAATCTTTCGATCATGCTTTCGACGTTTTCAACAACCAACCAATTGCTGATTTACAATTTTATGATCTGAAACTTTTAATGTTTAGTGTGCTCAAAATAACAACGTTATCACAAAATTACTTCCTTGTTCTATTATTTAAATAACAAAAACGGCTTTATTTTAAAAAAGCCGTGTACAACATGACGGTGCTTGTTTAATATCCGAAATTATATAACAATTAACAAGCTTAATAAGCGTCTCTGAGACTTAGTGAAGGGTTTTGGCGCCATCGAATGAAAATATTGTCGAAGTTTTTATTCATAATTATTGAATTTCGTGTTTATATTGAGTGAAATTAATCAATTTTGGTAGCATTTTGTATAATGTTGTTTAGTGAAAGTGCACAAATGAAATAGTCATGAACATTTAGAGTATAGTGTATTTCCTCGTTGTCGCCAAAGCTCACTATATGAGCTTGAATAATGAGGCCACCGCTTTACCCAAGACCCAGACATGACTTATTGAAGATTGATGACTAATTATAATTGAATCCCGATTTAGGTAAATTTGATGCAAATTTCTACTTGACTAATGACAAAATGCTAACGCGAGTGCCAAAACCTAAAGAAAGAAAGAGACTTGGTGAAAATTGAGAACCAGCTGCAGTATTACAAATTTTGTGTATTCTATACTAGGTAGGTTTATAGACGTAATTTACCTAAATGTATGTTGATCCATGGTGTCGACTCCAACATTACCAGATGCTGCACACCACTAACACTGATGAGGGTTGATAATTTGGTATTATAATTTATTCTGGAATAATTTACAATCAAAAGTATCGTTTATACTTTGTATATGTACCTATGTAGGAAATAAACTGTGAGAATCATTCATATAAAGCGAAAAGCTGAAATTGCGAAAACGAATTATTTGCTCTGAGGGTCTAGCTAATACCGAATTTGTAGTAATATTTAGGCCTCTGGAAGTATACCATAACTTTTATGGTAAAACCAAATAGTATCATCAGTTCCCCGAACGATCGCAAGGAAGTATCACTCTATTATATCGAGAAAACAGCGTCCCTTCCAAATCCTTTAACCGCTATATAGCGGCAAGACTCGCTCTGAGATAGCTACCCTATTAAGAGGATAGCGCAGCGCGAATTTGAGCAAACAAAATAAAATATCTAAATCTTAATCTTCGACTAGATTTTTTTTATGATATTGGAAGGCAAACAAGCAGACGGATTTCTTGATGGAAAGAAATTCACGCCGCCTAGAGACACTAAAGGTGGAAATGCTGCGTTGCCAACCGGAGGCCGGGATTTTAGGCCCCAAGTAAAAGTAAGTTTACTGGTTACCGTACCCTCCGAACCGGAACACATCAACGGTAAGCACAGATTTAACACCGTGATATCCTACTAGGTGTTAGAGTTTCGCAGCGACTTGCCTGGTTTGGTACCTCCGTCTTCTGTCGCCATAACGTCAGTGCTTGCTGTTGACGTGTTCCGGTTCGGAGGATAAGGTAGCCGGTAAACTTAATTTTTGCTCGAGGCTTAACATCCCGGCGTCAGATTGGCAACGCACCATTAGCACCTTTGCTCTAGGTTACGTAAATTTCTTACCATCAGAAAATACATCTGCTTGTTTGCCTTCCAATATCATAAAAAAAAATAAAAAAAGTCTTTAAAATACGTTGAGTTTTTTATTTTTAGTATTTATTTATTACTGCTTTGACTTAATAAGCAAGGAATCTTACACTTAAGGTTAACTTTTAAGTTGTTAATTTATCCCTAAACCAGCTATTTCACAATACAGCAATATTACAGTTGCCAGTTAACATTAAGAACAGACTTGCTACTAAATTCGTAAACATAGTTGAAATAGCAACATATTACTTAAGATACTTATTTCCCGAAAATACTCAAGCTATCCAATCTTTTAAAGATACATTACACCCGATATCCTTCGCCAAAACAGAAAATTATGACACCCTTTTGAAGATTTACGCAAAACCAACAATTACAACAAAATAAACACGAAGTAACACGGTTAACCATTTTACAGTCCGTAGCCTTCGATATAATTTTTAATAAAATTGATATGCAAGCAGGCAGAATAGTTTTCTGCCTGCTTGCTTCTGGTTATAAACATACCCGGTCTTTAGACACCATAGATGTTATTCGTGAGTTACAAATCAAATGTCTGAAAGTTAAGTCTATTGACAAAGGCTAGATAACCATTTTTATAAATCATGAACATGGTATGTGTAAAACTTAAATATATTTACGAAAATAAATATTAGCATGTCGTACTTAAGTAAGTATATTACGACATTTCTTACATTATATCGTAGCATGATAATTATTATCAATAGTAAAAGTGATACTTGAAATTTGTAAAAGATAATTGATTTTTTTTTAAATTCTTAGACAATCTAAGATATATCTTCATGCGCGTATCTCCGAAGAGGTAGGCAGAGGAAGAACAAGGACCGCTATAAGACTAAGACCCATTCCTAACACACCCGGTATATTCGGTCTTAATTATGGATAATTGAAAAAAACACATCTTGAGTTACCCAACTTGGGAATCTAATATAAGACATCATGTATTCTATGCCGGAATACTAGACCACAGAGGAAAATAATGAGAAAATTATATTATACCAGGATAATTATGAGCGTCTGATGTCTATTGCAGGTTGTTAACTGGAATAATTTATTAGAAGTTTTATTATATTTCATTTAAAAATACTAGTCTACAAATCTTCAGTATGATAACAAACGGAAAAAATGGTTAAATGAAAATGAGACCGGTGTAAAGGATACAATTAAGCGCTTTATCTGTTCACTCGAATTCAGTGGACATGAAAAAAATACTTCAGAGGTGTTAAATTTATGCGAAAAGATTCAAATTTGTACTTAAAAAGACTTCAGAGTGGTTGGCAAGTTTAGAACCTCAATAAAAGTGGAGGTATTGTTCCGTGAATAAATCCACAATATACGAAGCGTGACGACAGCGATACAACCCACGAGTCCTGGCTATAGGTGCAGGGCTGCCACATTTTGGCTGGCTTAGGCTATTTATTTTGAAATTCATTTCATAGTAGGTTTGCGTTGAGAAAAGTGACGTCACCAAGCTACCAACATCCCATCCCCCGGTCATCAAAATCGCAGTTTCACAGGATAAGCTAGGAGCTAGCTGTATTGACTAAATTGTGTGTAAGCGATTTCTGGTAGTGACGAAAACACTTTAAAAAAGCGCTTTTTTGTAAAGGGCGCTTATTGAACAAGCAATGTGTAATATTTTTGTATGATATAGGAAGGCAAATAAGCCGACGGATCTCCAGATGGTACGAAATTATGAATTATGGATCGCCGCCTAGAGACACTAAAGATGATAATGGTGCCTTGCAGTTTAAGGCCGGGGTGTTAGGCCTTGAGCAATAATAAATAAACCGGCTACCTTACCCTCCAAACCGGAACATGTCCACGGCAAGCATTGTTATGGTGGCAGGAACAGGTAAGGCTATGGTATCAAAGCGGGCGAGTCGCTGCCAAACTCTACCAACTAGTAACATAGCAAATAACGAAAATATATAACAAAAAAACGTCAAACACACTTACTTAAAAGTGAAAATAATGTTTCTTGCACTTTACATAACAATTTAATCTAATTTTTAAGTAATTTGTTTAAATTCAATCATAATTCTTAAATAGTCTATTACCTACATATTAAGTGCTTCGAAGTCGGACCCAAGTCTTATTGTTTTATTTTTATAACGCACAATTCTTCGAATCATTTTAAGTTACTATTATTAGATGCTTAAACAGATAATTTGAAAGCATTTTATAAATATAGTATGTAGTGTTACAGTATGTTGTTTTTTTTTTCTATAAATTGGTGGCGCTTTAAAAAAATATACAATAGTCTGTAAATTAAGAATTGTAATTGCATCTAAACACATTTTTTTAACTAAAAGAAATTGTAATGTAAAGTGGAAAAAACATTATTTTTCACTCTAGAGTTCGTACGTTTAAAGTCGGTTTATTTTTTTAAATATTTCATTACTCATTTTTATTTTGTATTTTATTGGTATTATATTTGATATTTGAAATAGAGAACTCATCACGCATTAATAAACAAGATATTGAGCTTATAAGAATATGTTTTTACTATGTGGTCGAGTTTCGCAGCGACTCGCCCGGATTGGTACCACCGCCTTATCAATTCCTCCCGCCATAACGTCATGTCGTGTTCCGGTTCGGAGGGTAAGGTAGCCGGTAAACTTACTTTTGCTCGAGGCCTAACATCCAACCTCAGATTGGCAACGCACCATTATCACCTTTGGTGTTTTTAGGCGGAGTGAATATCTTACCATTAGGAAATCCGTCTGCTTGTCTTCCTATATCATAAATTAAAAAAAAAGAAAATGTCAAAGAAAAGTTATTGAAATTTATAGAAAGAAAATAAATTTTTATTTTAGCACTTGCCCTGTGCTTGGGATAAATTTTCTATAAATTTTAAAGCACAGGGCAAGTGCTAAAATAAAAATACGTTGCGAGAAACGAAAGTTATGGCCATTCTAAAATGTGAATTTCATCTGTAATGATGAACTCATTTGGTGGGTACTCAGAATTGTGTATCTATAGGACATAACTACCCGCGTTAACGGGTTAGAAAGGAATTAAAAATTTCGCCACGGGACTTGAATCCTCAGTAGCTCAATTGGTTAGAGCATTCGTCGGCTTGAGACGAAAGGTTACAGGTTCAAATCCTGTCTGGGGCGAAATTTTTTCTTTCTTTAAAATTTATAGAAGAAAATAAATTGCTTTTTTATTTACTCTATACTCTGCTTTCCCAGCAAGGGACCTAGCGCAAGATAATATTATGTACGTGACTATGGGACTTTATGCTGGGTTATGGGCTAGAGGTAGGTTAGCAAATTTCAGAATACCAATTTGCGGGAAACAATAATTTCAAATACGGGACATGGATTTAAAAATCGTAATCTAACTAATTTTGTCTAGAATACAAAAATAAGTCTTTTTCTTATACATTAAAATGTAAAATGAATGTTACATTAATTATAGTCAATATTTACTAAAAAATAATTACAGACTATAACGTTATTTACATGATCTTATAGAAGCTAATTAGCTTAGGACATTATTTGTTTTTAATTTTTGTTTCAATGTTTCAATCAAAAAATTGTACGACGACGAAGACATTGCGACGTGTCTTTTTAGATTGAAATTGCGAAACAACCCTATTTCTGTCTATAGACCTTATAGACTACAGGCCCATGCCAAAAATAGATGGGTCATATGAGCCACCAGGTGACGTATATGGGACGATTTATGACCATAAAATAATAGGATTCAGCACTATGCCGTCACCTGTAAGCTGGCCTGTAGTCTATTGTAGGTTTTTTCGATTTGTTATCTGTCATCTTTCAGGTTCTGATCCTGACTTGCTATTCTTGTCATTCATGTATAATTTCTTTTCAAAGTAAAGAATTATTAAAATAGAATAATTAGGAACAAAATAATGCACGGTGTTCGCAATAATCAGAGCTAGATTGTTTTCGCAAAATTCCTTGGTCTACCTTCTAATCTTCCTCAGATCCTATCAAGTTATCTTAAATCCTTACCTAAGTATTTTGTAATCCACTAAAGAAAACGCCACTCTAATCGGATCAGTGAATTTAGATATAATTAAAAACATACAGACGTACAAATATACATACAAACATACATACACACGATTGGGTACATATAGAATCTCCTCTTTTGAAATCGGTTAAAAGTGTACGAGCACAGACAGAGCGTTATTTTCAAAAAAGTATGATCGATTTTTTCGTTACAGCAGGTACAAAATATCAAGTGAACAAGTCACATATGTAGGCTAGGGATCCATCGCCTGGTCTATTTCTGTCGCTATAATGATAGTGTTTTGTACCATACTGATCCGGTCTTGGGGGTAAAGTTTGTTTACTTGCATATTAGGCTTTGAACCTCGGCCACAGGACAGTGACGCACTTATTAAAGTATATATAGGAGAAGTTAGGGGTCTTACCATCAGGAGATTCTTCTGGTTGTGCATTAAGTTATTTACTTAATTTTTTTTTAAATAATTACTAACACATTTTTCCGTAGTAGGTACTTACCGTAAATACTTATAAATCTGACCAAAAACGATAACATTTAGACAGCCTAGATTGCACCTCTATATTTACTTTAAGCACACTATTTGGGTGAGGGTTTTTACACTTTACTCATATTATTATATTATTAGTAGGCTGATAATTCCTAGTGAAATGGTTAATATATACATATTTTCTCGCCAAGTCCCAAACAGGGTAGGCAGATAGTATCGAGTGCCAAACATCACGATCCTGACAAACCTGTCTGGCTGCCTTTACAATTATTATCCTTTTAATACAATCAAGCCAGTTTTATAGGCTCTTGAATTTACCCTCGGATATTGTTCGAGCGATCTGATCGTGTAATATCAACCTTGGTCTCCCCAGGTACCTACATCTATTCACATTTTCATAGTAAATCTGCTTTGTCAATCTTTCCACATGACCGAACCAACGTTGCATGTCCTTTCTCATTTAAACACCAACACTTTCTTTCAATCCCATTTTTCTCGGATCTCATAGTTATAAATGCGGTCAGCGAGCGTTCACGATAGATTTTCCGTAGTGCTATAACTGTTACTAAATGAATTATGTCTATTATCTACGTTTATAAAAGTTGCGCTTACGTATTGCTTAACATACAGGTTTTTTCTCTATGATATAATTTTAGGACTTGTAAAATTATGGTTAGAGGCAGCCCTAATAGGCGGTCGTAAATCGGGAAAGTAAACGTCCAGTAGCATCCGAACGAGCCGCGACCGGGACTTCGGATTTGCGTACCAACTAAAAATAAAACAGCTACTTTATCAACCGGAAAACAAGCCTTAATAAAGTGTGGTGACTTTAAACACCCTGTGATTTTCTACACGAAGATTGCAACAACAGACTTTGCTTGAGAAGGTTTTACACGATAAGGTGGTATACTTAAGTTGATATTACATTAGATTTATAACAGAACAGCATCTCTTATGGTAATGAAGGTAATCAAAGTATTATTATTGTATTAGAATGGTTTACAGTACTGATTTCTGGTTTTAATACATTAGCTAATCATAAGTTCAGTTCAAAATAATACAAAAATAAGTAATTAACGTTATTGGAAGAAACTAAATTGTAAATTAGGTGCATACTTAATCTTTGACCTTCAAAACATACTTAACAAAGAAGAAGAAAGTCATGATAATCGTAAAATTAAAAAAAAAAAGGTTGTCTCCGACAGAACCCATATTATGTAATGTGTCTAATAACTGGTTGTATTACGTAAGCGTCCTAAAAAAATCCGCATCGAAATCGATCCATTCGTTCAGTTACGATGCTACAAACAGTCATACACAGATACGTCAAACTTATAACACCCCTTTTGTAAGATGTGCTTTAAAAGAACTGCAAGGAATTACAAAAAATTGAAGCGTAATTTTCAAACTATGATCCATCAACCACTTCCCAGTTCATTTTTTTTATAATATTGGAAGGCATACAAGCAGACGGATTTCCTGATGGTAAGAAATTCACGCCGCCTAGAGGCACCAAAGGTGGCAATGGTGCATTGCCAACCGGAGGCCGGGATGTTAGGCCTCGAGCAAAAGTAGGTTTACCGGCTACCTTACTCTCCAAACCGGAACACGTCGTGACGTTATGGCAGCAGGAATAGGTAAAGCGGTGGTATCAATCCGGGTGAGTCGCTGCGAAACTCTACCACCTAGTCAGATATCACGGTGTTAGTGACAGTAAGCCAATGCTCGCCTTTTACGAGCTGCCTGGCAGGAAGGCAGATGGTCTATTCTGCAAAGGAGCCCGAACCAACACGGGGAAAGTGGTTTGGAAAGTCCCAGGGCCTTAATAAGTCCTCGTCATCAGAAAATATGAACAGGTCTAACACGAATCTAATGAGACCTAAGTCGATGGGTTTGATAACAGAAATCCCAGGGTTAAGTCTCCTATTTTCGAGCTGAATCGTCAGACCAGCTCTTTTGTACCAGTACTTACGTTTTAAAGTAAAATAAAGCCCATAGTGCTCCTAATATCCATTCCGATGTTTACAAACGAGCTACAATGAGCTGATGACCGAGAACACCTGGATATCCATAAACTATCGATGAGAACCATCTCAATCACGTCACCTTTCAAATAAAAAAAAACTACATCTGAATCCGTCCGTCCGCTGAAGAACTACGATGCCACAGACAAACACAAACACAGACGCGTCAAACTTATAATAACCCTCGTTTTGCATCGGGGGTTAAAAAGAGGCATAAATTGGATCAGGAAAGTAATAGTAGTAACTGAACTAGTAGTTATGGAGACTTTTAGTTTACGTAAAAAAAAACAGATAGGTGCATATTTTGAATCCTAGTACATCTTGGATGTTACTAATTAGAAAGCAAGTCTCAATTGAGTGTGGTAACTTTGAACGTCCTGTGATAGTCTGATGATACGAAACGAAATGAGATAGGACAAAATAAAGGAAATAGAAAAAAAAATGTTTGAGGAATGTGCGTGAAGAGGTTGTTAAACCAATTCTATTTTTTTTTCTAGCACGTCATAAACATTGGAAGGCAAACAAGTATATGGATTTCTTGATGGTGAAAAAATCACTGCCCCAAGAGACACCAAAGCTGGTAATGGTGCGCTGACAATCTGAGGCCGGGGTGTAAGGTTCTTACTTCTTTGTATTGATCGTCCAAACCGGGACACGTATGGCAACAGGAATAGGTAAAGCGGTGGTACCAATCCGGATTTTCTTGAAACTCTACCACTACTGAGATGTCAGAGAGATGTTAGTGACGGTAAGCCTATGCCCGCCTTTTACGAGCTGCCTGGTATCAAGCAGATGGTCTTTTCTGTAAGGGATTCTATAATTTGATTACTTTTGTCTATATCTACTATAATCTGCCACTGTTTTCAACACTAGCCACTCGGAAGAAGACACTCCTAAACGAATAACTCGGAAATCATTACACACGCAATCTACCTTGACAAGCCACCGTTTTCATGAAGATTGTAATAACATAATTTACTTGAGTGGGCTTTATTGTGATAACGTTGTATGCATCGGTTAGAATCACAGAATTAGCACATGTTGGGATGCATGGGGAGCAATTAGTGAATAAGGGGATTAAAATGATGCGATTCGTAGCAATTTCTCGATGCTTCCGGATAGGAACAATGAAATATTACACCAACAGTTCTGCAATAGTATTACGGATGCAAACCTTGGAAATTATATCGCTTTTGGCATGATTTCATTTATTATTGATCGAAATTAAAAATGCTTTTAGAACAAACCCTGAGTTACTTTTAAGAACATACTCCATATGCTTTCTTATTCAAGTAGATGAATAAACAGAACTATCGCCTAACATATTCGTATCGCCATAGCGTAAGTGATCGATACTATCATATTTCAGTCTGTAGGATTACGAGCTGAATACCTTAAAAAGCTTAAAACCTCAGCCTCCGGTTCCGACTCAGCGCTACTACTCTTGATGTCTAAGCCCGACTTGTATTTGTAACTATTCATAGTCTAAGTCAGTCATATTAGTTTTTTGCATCAAATATTGTTACGAGTATAAAATACAGTTGATCTTATAGTAAGTTTCAGCTAGTGCTGTTGGAAAAATTAAGATTCCTAGTTTCCAGTCGACCAGGATAAAAAGTATTATATGTCCGTCTCCTGGTTCCAAGATATCTCCCCGTCAATTTTCCGCCAAGTCGTTTCAGCCATTCTTGAGTTACAAAATAGTGTAACAAACACGACTTTCTTTTATTTGTAATGATTAGTATAAAATATTCGTCATTCACAGGCATGCGATATTTATTGCTTACTAGCTGTTGCCCGCAGCGTTGCCCGCGTGGTCTCACAGGAACATTTTTCTGTGATAAAAACTTTCCTATGTGTTAAGTTAGTTATCGGTTCAGCAGCTTTTGCGTGAAGAAGTAACAAACATACAAAGAAACATACAAATTTTCGCATTTATAAGGTTAGTAGGATTTTCTTCATATATTATGAAACATGCCAATTTCATTAATTTACAACACACGAAATTTTATCCATCATAATATAAAAAAATGTCACTTAAATAAAACAGTAAAAATTAGTAAATTGATAATAATAGTGATACAGACACAACTTTAGTAATATTAGTACAAAATCACATAATATAGGAATAAATTAATAATAAGATATAAATTTGACTAAATAGTGACATAAACTTTTTTTTAAATAAAATATATTACTTACATTTTAAAATTGTACCTGTAACTGTAGCGACGGGAATTTATTGGTTAAATATTTATTGAGCCAATTAAGCTTTTTGTATTAAAAATTTTTTCATTGTATTTTTTTTAAATAGAAGTTCATCCATACATCAGCTTGTTGTAACTGTAGCGACGGGAATTTATTGGTTAAATATTTATTTAGCCAATTAATCTTTTTGTATTAATATTTTTTTAAATAGAAGTTCATCCATACATCAGCTTGTTTGGGTTTAAATCTCATAAAAAAGCTTCTTCGCCGTATTCTTTAATGAATATAGGCTATATGTTTGTTACTAACAGACATATTATAATACACAAGATAAAATATTGTCTTCGCTAATACGTAGCTGATAGAGTTAGCAGTGACTTGAGTGGATTTATTCAGTGTTTCTGCCATGGCGGCGATAAAAAATAATTAAAAAAGCATTCGAAAAAAATAAACGCCTGTTTAATTAAACACTGTCTAGAATGATTACCTCTAAGATGCTATATGTCGATGATATGACAGAGTTCAGTATAAAATGTTAGACAGTGTTTAGCAAAACATGTATTCAATAAGTGTTTAAATGTTTTTATAGTAAAACGGTGTAGTATTAAAACGTATATAGGCTTGCTAGCTTTATAACACAAATTTGCGGGAAATATTTTTTTCAAATACCTACTAGGGCTTAAAAAGCCAACTTATTTTGTTAAGAAGACAAAAATAATGTGAATTTTTCTTTGTATTAGAAAGTAAAATAAAAGTTGAATTATGTAATTAATTACATGATAATAGTCAGTATTTACTAAACATATTGAAATATTATCGTGTGCACTCGGGAACAGACATCAATTATCTTTTAATTAATCAATCGACATTTCACATTGACTTATGGCCGCACTCAGAGACGTGAATTATATTTATCTATTATTATGCCACAGTTTTATATTGAAAATGTCGACTTAACGACTGATTAAAAAACTAATGACGTTTCGCGTTAATGAGTGCGACCGTGTAACATATAGTGTAATTTGGATTTTATATTAAAAGAAATAATATTTTTTTTCCACTTAAATAGTTTCTTTCACGATGATTGGCATTTTTAAGTATTTTCAATAATACTTGGTATCGATTGACATTAACAGCTACTAATCGTTTGTACAGATTGTTTTTCTCATTTTTTCCGTTTTCCTTTTAATAAGAACCTTCTCCCGACAATAACTAACACAACAAAAAAAGAATTAACAAAATTGGCGAAAGTAGATAAAAATGCTCATAAAATAAAAACGAATCTGCCTACCTGAATCAAATTTTAATGGGACCAATTCGAAACTATTCCGCATCAAACAAAAAAAGAATTACATAAATCGTTTCAGAAACCTCGGAGAAATCGGTGAACATACATAAAAAAATATATATACCGGCCGAATTGAGAACCTTCTCGTTTTTTTGAACTCGGGTAATAAAACTGACGCTAAATTTTAACTAGTCCTAATCACAATCAAAGGCAAAATTTAGGTTAATAATTTTGAATTGTGTTTAAAAATGCTTAATGTCAGTAAAACTCTGTGATTTATATGTATGACGTTACAAGCCCGGTATAGACAATAGCACCGGTATATGGCTGCCATTCCACATTTTACTGCCACTATCTTATGATTCAAACCGTACTAAAATTCTCGATACGTTGATGCTCCTTGATATTTGAGAGATATGTCAAAGAAAAAGAACCATTTCAGAATTAGTTTCCTCCCTGTAACTTCAAAAATAAAAGAACGATAAAACTAACAAATATACGTTATGTACATTACCATGTGAACTTCCACTACAAATTGGTTTGTATGAGATCTAGTAAGTAGTTTTTTTTAAGCAATGAACTCCAATATTTTAAATAGTTGTACCCCATAGTGTGAGGGTTGTATTTAAGTGGCTAAACTAATACTAGTTTAAACTACTTGAATAGTATTTTTAAGTAAAACTAATACTTCTCCAAATTACATATATTTTAATACCAATTGCCTACAAAAAACACAACTTGTCTCGTCAAAAGTAATGGACAGAGTGATTCTTTACATTTAGTTTCTAACCCGCGTCGCGTCGTTGGTACGATAGTATTGCCACACCAAGTATTTAAAAATCGTTTAATCATCAACAATTAATATCAAGAATATTTATAAAAATATTTGAAATAATCACAATAGTCAAGAAATGATGCTTTGTAGTTTAGAATCTCGCAATCCTTTAGCATAAACCATTTAATCTATATATTAATACGTGATAAAAAAAACTTTGGACCCCTTTTTACGAAAATTGCGCGGACGCAGGAGCATAGAGTTTGGCACACTTATAGTTTATGTGTTGGAGAAGTGCAGAACGCTAACATTTTTCTATAATAATGCTTATAAAATACATTAAATCAATAAATAAAACATTACCCACACTACCATGCATTTGACACACATAAACTAATATATTGATGATAACGGTAAAAGATCACAGATGGCGCACTAAAAAGTTTGGAAACAAAGTAGTTGGTCTTGAGAAATGAAGATGGTGTTCTTATCAACAAGATATTAAAATTTATCGTTGTCGAATTTCGACCAATGGGCAACCACTAGTATATGTAATTTGATATTTTTTCAAAAACATTTATAACATTAAGATACTTGGTACTTTATGTAAGCACACAATCAGCAAAGAAGCACACTGCTCTCCTGATGGTAAGAGATAATTGTTGCCTAGAGGCAATAAACATTTTACAGGTGCGTCGCTGTCCTGTGGGCTGGATGTTAAGCCTATTATTGTGCAAGTCTACCGGCTACCCCACCCCTAGGGCCGGCTTTATAGATTTACTGAAGAGTATTACTTATCCAACTTGAACTTTAAGCTCTGTCACATCAAAATCATTCCAACCGAATTAGTTATACCTTCGATTGAAGTAAAATCTCAGACGTTGATAGACCGAGTATAAGCTAGTTCATTTTACCATAGTAAGTCATATTATCAGTTCATAAATAAGTACATACAGTTCATAATATCATCATTAAATTGTGATTAGTAAAAAAGTAAAAAAATATATTAGTATTTGTTGCTTTGTCGTTGCTTTGCAACTGCGGTGCTTCTTTCTCCCTGACCATTGTAATGATAAAAAACACTGCAGTTTTACTATTAAGAGTCAAATAGTTAAAATTCCCACATTTTCTAAATGCGTTCCTGCCATCTTTGCCCGTTTCAATAAAAAAGGTTAAAAAATATGTTCCAAATGATTTACGGTCGCCTCCACAATTGCCAAGGTACGTCATTTCATCGTTGA
>NJDC01012487.1:0-30326 GCA_002245475.1 Calephelis virginiensis | reverse complement strand
GTATGTATGTAGGATTATTATTTCTGAAAGAAAGAAAGAAAGAAAGAAAGAAAAAATATTTATTTGCGGAATATGAGTGTTACAAAGATGTTACAAAATTATTTAAGCCTTCCTACATATTCTACCAACTTGTAGTGTGCAAATATTTTAATATGTTTTTAATTAATTATTCACAATTACTATTTACACATGCTTGCTGACATTTTCTTGTGCTTAAGTGATTTCAGCATCATTGATTTAAGTTATTTGTTACAGAGTCACCCTAGATACACTGTCAGTACAAGGCAATATAGAACTTAAATGGGCTGATAGAGAACCTCGTGCAATTTGGCGGGGCCGTGACTCACGTCTGGAGAGACTAAAGCTTATTGATATTGCAAGAGCTAATCCAGATTTATTTAATGCATCTTTGACAAACTTTTTCTTTTTCCGTGATAAAGAATCAGTATATGGACCTAAGCAACCTCACATATCATTCTTCAAATTTTTTAATGTATGTTGACTTTAACTTATTACCAATAGGTATCTACCTAAATTTCAATTTTGTAAAAATCTTGTTAAAAAAATTAAGTAATTTTCGCGTTTTTACTTAGTTTGAACTATCCTAACAACTGCTAAGTCAGTTGTTAAATAACCATTTATTTAAAAATGGTCTGTAACATTTTGCCTGGCTTATTGATTACTATTTCAATATGTCATGATAAGATCTTAAGTTTCTCAAAATAACATCAATGCTCAATTCGAAAATAGATGACACTGCTTTTATCTATTTTTAGACTTATTATGTTACCAATATTAAGAGTCGCAAAAATACTAAATATAAAGCATTATTTCAAAAAAATTTCCTATCACATGGACATATGTATTGTATTTAATGCATTTTTTTTTCAGTACAAATATCAAATCAACATAGATGGTACTGTTGCTGCCTACAGATTTCCATATCTATTGTCAGGTGGTGGATTAGTATTTAAACAAGATTCACCATATTATGAACATTTTTATGCACAATTATCACCATGGCAACATTACATTCCTGTTAAAGAAGATTTATCAGATTTACCCACGTTGGTAAAATGGGCAATTGAAAATGATGGTGAATCGAAACAGATTGCACAAAATGCCAGAAACTTTGCCCTCAACAACTTACTGCCTCAGCACATCATTTGCTATCATGCTTTATTATTTACAGTAAGTCTATAAATTATTTTAAGTAATTCTTAAGATTCAATCTAGGAATTATTTTATTACCAATAGATATATAGAATAGATGCTAAAGTTTGTAAGCTATTTTTAAATTTGCTTACACCTTACTGGTTATACAAATTTGCATGAAATTGTTAATACATATATAGTTTCTGACCAGTCAAAGCAGAGTACAGTAATAATTCTTTAACCAATCAAGTCACAGTATATTTTATATATTATAGAAAGCACAGGTAAAGCCAGACACAACTAGTTTATAAAATGTGTGCCAGAAAGTTATACTTCACGTTTTGTGAAAGAATATTAGGCAAATGATTATTCTGGTTAGTCTGATATTACTAAATACTTAGGACTATCTCATTCATCAAGGATACACCCCTCAAGTCACAGATGTTTATTTATATTAACAAGCTGATCCAAGCTTCTTTTATTATTGTAAACGACTGTGAACATACACACAGTTCCCCAAATAGTTATAGATAACTGCATACCCTCCGGACCATAATACGAAATTGTAATGTTGACGGCAGGAATATGTATTAGCGGTGGATCCTTAACAGTGCAAGATGCTAAACAGCATTCTACCACCAGTGGTCTTGCTGATAATGGCCCGATTTGCCTATGCTCGCCTTTTACGAGCTGACAGGGAGCAAGGCAGATGCAAGAGGTAGGCAGATGCAAGAGGTAGGCAGAGGCACGACCAGGGCACCCACAACTGGCCAGAGACACTAAGTCCCACAATGTGATAGGTGGAAAGCTTCTCTCCAAGCGCCAAGCACATATCCAGTCCCAAAGTATTTTTTAATTAGAAATTTGAAAAACTTTTCTCGTTTCTTTTTCTTTTCTTGCTTGACCCGGGACCTCATGACGTTAAGTCTAACACCTGGGCCGCCAAAGAGGCGATTTCCTTGAGAGAGGGACTATAACTTCTGCTAACAATAATGAACACAACTAAAAAAATAATTAAAGAAATTGCTATTCATTTTCATGTATTAGATAATAAATTAAAATATTAATTTATATGTATATATACAATTGCACTGGTATGCTATCTGTTATTACATTATTTTCACAATTTTATAATATAGAAATAAATAAATGTTCATTTCATTACCATTTACCATTTGTTCTCTATTTTCTAACAAAAAAGTCAAAACACTCAAATTGTGTTTATGACAAATAAGTTATACATACAAATATATATTTACGCCTAGTCCCTTTCGACGAAGGCAGAGAGTACCAAATATCATGATCCTTGTAGACCTACCTAGTCAAGCTTCCTCCTTTATTAAATACACTTTTTATACAAACATGCCAGTTTCGGACCAATAAAATAACACTAATCCTATATTTTTTTGAAGGAATGGAGCAAAAGAATAACAAACGAAGTAGAAATAGGAGAAGGTATGACACATGTTGAGCAGCCAAAGTTTGAATGCAACTGTAAACATCGAAAAGAAAGGGAACACGAAGAATTATGATACCACATATAACATGTTATGCATAAGGATAATAAGATGTAGATATTTAAAATGTCACAAGATCTGCCATGATGAAACTAATTTAGTCATTAGATCTAATAAAAATCTAGCTCACCAAACCAGTCACGCCAAAGAGATCAAACCATGTAAAACTAGCGGACCAATATATTAGTGGACATCAAAAATATTTAAGGATGTAAAACAATTATTAGGAATAAAGCAACCAATTTGTTATGATAAAATTTTTACTAATATAATTCTAGGTAACTATAATAACATTTACATAAATATTTATTTAATACTCATATTTACAACACATTTACATGTAGAACCAAGAATAAATAGACTGTCAAATGCAAGTTGTTTTATAAATTAACATTACTTTTGGTTTAAAAATGTAAACCTAAGAACTCACGGCGCGGTTTTTACCCGCGGCCGCGGCGGTTGCGGGCCCGCAAACTCCGTAGAATGTAGATTTATATGCAAAACGTAAGATCACATTTCACGACGCGATTTTCACCCGTAGCGCCTGCGGTTGTTTGCGGTTCCCGCGAGTGGTCGTCTGCCCGTTAACCGTGCGGGCGGCAATCTCCTGCCGCCGCCTCGGCGGGTTGCGACCGCGTGCTCTGCGGTCGCTTTGCGGGCGACCATTTTGTACTATTTGTACTGATTATTATTTAACCGCAACCGTCGGCCACGCGATAAGCGATCGCCAAGTTTGCGGGCGATAATTTCAACCGCGGCGGCTGCGGGACCGCAAAAAATACCCGTCTCGTGAGATTTGAAATAAATCGCAGAACCGCGACCGCTACGGGCGCGATTAAAAATCGCTCCGTGAGTTCTCAGTCTAAGAGTCAACCATAACCTATGGGCTAATAATAGACACTCGGAAAGTAAAAAGTATTTGGTCAAAAGTGATAATAGCCAAGGCGAACAAACCTTATTTGCAAACCTGCTTCCGATATTAAACGAAAGAGTATATGGAGTCTTAATTCGAATATTACATTAAACTTTGATAAGTTCATATGATAGCTATGAGGTTGAAAGCTATATGAAGTTGTATTCACAGTTTGTTTAAAGAGTGTATCTATACAGTAGGCAACGTAGCAGTACGTAGACAAAGGGCTGTAAGCGTATACGTGCGTGCGCACGTGTGTGTGTGTGCGCGCGTGTGTGTGTTGTGGTGTCTACCGGTACATGGCGACGTCGGGGCTGCGGTAGAAGCACATGTAGGCGTCGGCGAGCAGGCGCTTGGCGGGCGCGGGCAGCTGCCGGTCGTGCGGCGCCGCGGCGTGCAGGGCGCGTCCGCCCTCCTCGCTCAGCCAGTGGGCCAGCTCCGCGATCTCCACCACCTCGGGGATGTTGTACCCGTTGCGCTCACCTGCCGAACGTTAACCGGCTACTAGTGACGACTGGCAACTATTACTATTTGAAACTAAACGTCAGGTGAAGTAAAAATCGCGAAGTTAGCAACTCATAATGTTGTATATTTAGCTGATAAGAACGCTTGGAATTAATTGCTCGTCATGCCAATCTCTTATAAATATAATGTATAATCACATTAATTATTGTATACATATTTTAAAATATGGAAAAAAGCCAAACCCCCTGAGTTTCTTACCGGATCTTCTCAGTATGGGGCTGCGTAAATTTTGCTATCCGGTGGTAAATTTCATTCAGGGCATGAGCTATGGCGGCAGGAATAGGTAAGGCGGTGGATCCCTACCCGGACACGATGCGGCATAACACGCTACCACCAGTGCATTGCATAGTGTTAACTGCATAAACTAATACATATACTTAGGCATAACGTATTATAAAATGTTGCTATTTTTGAGCTAAGATTTTACATTATCCGCTTTCATAACATTTAACGTAGGAAAACTAGAAATGTCTGCAACCAAACTAATAGTCCCAGGCGAATTAAACTTCTACCGAAATGTTTGTACGGCCGAGTGTCGCATAGAAGATTACGGACCGCACCGCCGAAGTTACGACTCGTAGTAAACCTCAATGCGCCGGTACATACACAGCTCGATTCACGGGCGAAACACTTTTAATGGTAAGTCAGGCGCATTGAACCGTAATACACAAAAATCGTCTCCAAATTATTTCATTGGGTACCACGTCGCCATTTGATCACTCTTTTTTTTCGAAAAGTATCAAATGGTCCAACATAAATTTCAATAACATCATACTATTTTATTGAGTCAGTCAGCGGAAATCCATTGTAACTGGTCGCGGTGGTAGGCGGTGGAAACGTTATGTAGGCTTGTCAAATTTTGTGTCATATGGAAGACTTCTCGCCACAACAGTTACACTGCTTATGCGGAATTAGCAAAATAAGAGGAATCAACCTAAAAGCTAATGTTACTTCAAGCATTACTTTAATAATAAATTGCTAATATATTAATACGAGTTTTACTGCAAAAATACCAATAAATCACAATCAAAATTTCGTTCAAAATACAGAAAACCAATTTAAATACATATTAAAAAAACACATGGTATGAGAAAATGTTTTCCTACCTTTTCTATCTGCCATGGAGTCAAAGAAGCACCAAGGTGCGTCGTGACCGGCCCCTGTCTTCACGAAGGCGACGTAATGACTAGTTTCTATACAAAGTACTGCAAAAAGTTCCATATACACTCTTGGAACTGGACACGATTCGAGTATACTTGCGTATTCTTCGTTTATCGTCAATGGCGTAGCCTATAAATAGAGCGCGAAATTAAAATTTGGAAAATACAGTAACTTAGTAATAATTTCCATTTAGAAGTTTTACATTTTCTCTCTCTCTACAAAATGTTAGTGAAATCCTTCGAGACATTGAACCGTACAGAAGTAACAGATATAATACAAACTTTTAATAATATTTTTACTGACTGTCCCGGCGAACTTAGTACCTATATATTAGAATCTATACTTGCTATCGTCGGCACTTGGTGGAATTCCATTGTATATACACGTTTTTTTGGAGATAACACTTGTACTTATCCACTGTATACTTTATTTAACACTTTCTAGCCAACCGGTTTCACCTTTTACAGCATCATCAGGGCTTTGAAATAAAGATAAAAAGGACTTTTATATATTACTAGAGTGCTAACCTTAATGCTAGACCGTCTAAAAGGTGTCACTTGATTAACAGTTGTGCTGTCATGCAAGGTTAAAGCGTTTCCAAAAAATCAAAATATATTACTCCTCAAATTATAAATGTACCAACGAACTTCACTTTTGGTCATAGTCTATAGACAATTAAGGCAGTATTATAATTCTTCTGATGACGCTTTGGTTGTGAAGCGAAACGCCTTCAACATAATTAATAATAATACTAACATAAAAAAGGCACACTCCCTTACAAAACTCAAGCAAATTTGCAACTTAAGATGTGAAAATTGCGCCGAACGTCGCTAGAAAATTACGCTGTGACGTCATACATTTATTTATTTCACATGGAAGACCAGAAGCAATTTTACAATTTAACTGGTAACAAAAAGAAAAAAAGAGTAAGCCAATTACAGGTCCTCACTTATAGATACATACCTATTAAACATCAAAGTTCGGCCGTTCAGAGAATGCGTTCCTGACACCTATCAAATAGTCACGACTAGTGATGGGCACAACATAACACTGAGTTCGTTACCGTTCCTCCGAAATGAACCGCCGCGTTATTTTTAGGATTATTTTAGTTTTAAATTGGCGGAATAATTTAAAATTTATATTTTAGTTATTTAAGTGGAAACCAAAAAAGGGTAATATTAATATAATAAAATTGTTTTATTTATTCTTTGTTACAAAGTTACAATCTGTATTTCTATGCAATAAAGTACATTAAATTGAATGTGCGTACAGAATATTAATCAGACTCCGATTCGCTTGAGGAGGTGGTGTCTTCATCATCATCTTCGCCTACATGTGTTATTATCAATAACAGAGCCAATCCTGATATTTCGGTCAAAATGTTCCACAATCAGATTTTTATTCTTCTCAACAACTTTTGCCCAGTCATCTCTCTCTTGTGACTTTCCCGCAGGCTTCTTTTAATAGGGTCATCATCTTTTTCGTGCTGAATGGCGGGGAAGAATTGCGGCGTAACCTTTTATTTGAGCCCATATTAGCTCAATCGCGTTATATTGGCAATGATACGGTGGAATTCTTAGAACGCGATGACCGTACTCCAGAGTCAGTTCATCGATTTCGTATCGCACATTTGCCGCTTTATTTTCTTTAACTAATTTAATTAGCTCTGCTTTTAGCATCTGCATATTTGCGTCAATGCCCTTTGCTTGTAACCAAGCCACCATTTCTTCTTTTTTATTAGCTTTGGTAGGTGGTCTCTCTGAACCGAGTGATAGGAGGCATTATCCCTGAATTTTACAGAAGGCTCTGGTAGGCCGGGCAAAAGCACGTTCTGGAACCACTCTTTAAATGTAATGTACCAGTAACGCGTTCTCCACAAAGCCGTATTTTGCAGAACCTGCGTGGCATATTATCAGACCAACCAAGTTGGTCTGATAATATGCTACGATCAAGACCAAGTACCAATGGGTAAGGGGGCCCCCCTTACCCACTGGTACTTTCGACGTCGACGCTTGTGTATCATCCGTCCAAGAACGGGAAACCGTGTGATTGGCGTTTAGCCATGTCTCGTCAATGAACACGACATTATCCCAGTTATCAATTTTTTTTGCTTCTCTCAAAAAACTTATCTGTTTTGAAATTATGTTGTATCGTTCTAATAAAATTTTTCTTTTGTCTGTTTTTTATACGAAAAACTAATATCTTTTAAGATTTTGGTTAAAGCAGTTTTACCCCCGCTAAACAGTCCAGCTTCTCTTAACGATGCCAAAAGCTTCTTCCTGTTGAGATATTAATTTCTGGAATAGTAACCATATATATGATTTCTGATTGCATCGGCGTCAAAGGTGTCAATATCTGTCATGGGTTTAGTTCTACGTTTCTTCTTCGGAATACGTAAAATATTATCTTCCATGCCAGTAGAGCCGAACTTTTCTTTATTAATATTTGTTATCGTTTGTTTGCTAACTCCAAGCACCTGAGAGACGCGTTCTTTAACTTGTTCGACAGATACCAGGGGTCCGCCATTTTGCCGCTCCCGCTCAAAGTAATCTTGCAGCTTGATGATCAACTCACGGGCTCCACTTTTTAATATTTGTCCACGTTTAGGCAATATTGTGCACCAAAAGTGACAAAAAACACAATTAAAGTCCGATTTAGCGCCGATGTCAGTTTGAAAAGCAGAAACAGTCCATTAAACGAAAGCCGGGTAATCAAATAAAAACAGATCGAAAACACTTGAAGAACGTGGTATAGACCACATGCACATAGGCGCACGAAACGACAAGATGCGACTGTTTTAGCGTCACAAAATGGCGGTCCATAACGCCATTTGGGGTTACCGTTTTTAATCTAAGTATAAAATTGCTAGTAACGCCATTTGGGGTTACCATTTTCAACCTAAATATAAAAATGCTACGTTATTTCGCGCGTTCGGTTGGGTCGTAGTTTTATTTTTATATTTAATTAAATTTATCTTATAGTCCATTATTTTCAAATTCTTGAAAAGAAAAACAAAACGTATTATTTTATAAAGTATTACTGTATAAGAACATATCACGATACTATTATTGCCTGTTATTGTTAGTACAGCACTACAAATATAAAGCACTGACATAACCTAGTAATAGCGCAGTTTAGATTTATAAAAATATTGTTTACAGAGTTATTTGAGACTCAGTTTGGCACAATATTAGAACATTAATTGATTATTGATATAATAATGTTGTTTTAATTCTCATCAATTGTTAAAAAGGTAAACAACCAGCAATAATATTTTAATCGTAACTGCAAGGCCATTACAAAGTTACGTCGTCAGTTCAATCGCGACGTGTCAGGAACGCATTCTCTGAACGGCCGTAGTATAATATATAAATGTTAATACTCCACCATGATACATGAAACATATCGAATAGCAGAAAACAAATAATGGTTAACAGAACGACTTAAAAAGAAAAAACAGAGTAAGAATTATTATAAAAACAATATTAATAGATGCAAAAAGTAGGGCCAATGCGTCTTCAACAGAAGAAATAGTTGAAAAAATTTTCATATCTTCTGCAAAGCACAAGAGACTAGATGTCGATAAACATGATCCTATATATACTATAAATAGAAATGGACCAAGCAGTGATCCTTGAGGCACACTACTTGGCACATAAACCCAACTAGACATGTAGTTGTGTAGTACTACCGCTTGCTTCCTTTTGTCTATGTAAGACAAAAACCACCTCAGTAAATCACCATGAATACCTAATTTAGATAGTTTGCGTAGCAGAGTGTTATAATTAATTTTATTAAAAGCTTTACTGTAGTCCGTGTAGACTACATCGACTTGTTTACCTTTATCCGTAGCTTGGGAAATGTAATCATTAGATAAGATAAGGTTTGAAGTGGTAGACCTTCCCTTAAGAAACCCGTGTTGAAAAGTATATAAATATTTACCCAGGGATGGACATTGGACATAAATAACTTTTTCAAAAATCTTTGCAATTCTGCATAATTTTGAAATAGGTCTATAGTTCTCGACCTCGCTTTTTAGTCCCTTCTTATTTTCAAATAAATGGGACAAAACCGGAAGTAAGTGATTTTCTGAAAAGTAAAGTAATTGGTATAGCAATAGTAGATGCACATTTTACCAAAAATGTTGCTGATATATTGTCCAGGCCTGCACCTTTATAAACACCCGGATTTTTTAATGACTTCTCAATTTCCTTCTCATCTATAGTTATATTGCCAATATAGCTAGCTGCACTTAAATCTGAGCCTTGGGAAGAAAAAGTAGTTTTAGAAAATCCACTGTTAAGTCTTGGAACAGGAGAATTGAGAAAAGTAGAACAAAAATATGTTGAAAATGCCTCACATATCGATTCACCATCAGTCAGGCTCGTATTATTGAATTGCATGCAACTAGGCATAGCATAGGTTATGCCTAATTGCATTCTCAACCAGATGTAAATATTGTGTATAGCATTTGGACTCTATTAAATGAACTCTATCTCTTAAAAGTTTATACATGATTTCATTAGACTTATTACCATATCTATGATATTTATTGAGACACCTAAATTTTTCCTTAATAACCTTTACGAGCGAAATGCTATACCAAGCGGAAAAGTTTTATTAATGTTTTTTTAATTGTATATGTGTGCGCTGGAGGTCTGAGATTGTGTCGTAGAAAAAAATAACAGATATGGTGGCCCAACTCGTATTTTGGCTGTGTAATGTCCGAAAAGAAATATCGTCTGGTAATCGACGCAAAAATCATTGCATCTATAGTTTGTAATGTATGCACATTGACGTATCTTTTGCATCAAGGCATGATTAGATATCCAGTTTGTAATATACAAGTGAATTAAAGGAATGTGTAAGAAATGTAAATGTTAAGTGTGAGTCCCCGAAAATGTAGTGCGTACCTTGTGCGAGGGGCGCGCGTGGTGAGCGAGCGCGAGACAGGAGGAGCAGAGCGCGCCGGCGTCGAGCGCCCCCGCTGCCGCGCACGCGCCGCACTCCCACCGCGCCAGCGCCCCGCACACGCAGCACGCGCGCGGCACTGCCGCACACGCATTACTGTTACTATATGTACTCTGCCATGACTAGCCTACTGCGGCTTCACCCGTACACTCTACATTTTGTAATTGCGGATATATTGGTTAGGGATGGCATCGCCTTACGTATTCCTATCGACATAATGACAATGTCATCTTTCAGTTCGGAAAGTAGGGTGGGCGGTAATCCTAATGCCTAACATATCGGAAACTCGCTGGGCCCTGTAGTGGCGGGCTACAAATAGGGTTTCATATGTTCTTCCTAAAAGTATCTTCACGCCCATATCCCCGAAGAAGTAGGCAGAGGTACAACCAAGGCACCCACGACTAGCCGAAGATACTAAGTCCCACAATGTGATATGTGGCAAGCGTATCGCCAACCAGGCACAATTCCAATCCCGACCAACATTTTTTTTTTATTAGAAAATTGGAAAAATCCAATTTTCTTTTTGTTGGCCGACCCGGGATTCGAACCCGGGACCTGTTGCAGTCAAGTCCAACACCCGGACCGCTAGACCACAGAGGCGATATGTTCTTCCTAAGCGACTAAAATAGTAGTTGGGGTTGTACAAGTGTAAGTCAAATGATCAGATCAGGGAGGTAAATTAGAAACAGAAGCTGAAAAGTAGGGTGGCCGGTTACTTGCGCAATAGGCCTAACAACTAACAGCATCGCACCTATAATATCTGTGGTGTTTACAGGACTTTTTTCATCACGCACGTGTGCTTGCTCGCCGTCTTTACGTATTAACCGCCTCTGTGGTCTAGCGGTTCAGTTGTTGGACTTGACTGCATGAGGTCCCGGGTTCGAATCCCGGGTCGAGCACAAAAAGAAAATTGGATTTTTCCAATTTTCTAATTAAAAAAAATGTTGCTCGGAATAGGATATGTGCCCGGTTGGCGATAGGCTTGCCACCTATCACATTGTGGGACTTAGTATCTTCGGTTAGTCGTGGGTACCCTGGTGGTGCCTCTGCTTTCCTCTTCGGGGATATGGGCGTGAAGATACAAAAAATAATATCCTCTTATCATCATCATCAGCCGGAGGACGTCCACAAGTCACGGTCACCAGCCGCTTGCATCCAGCGACTCCCCTCGACTTTGACCAGATCATCAGTCCACCGGGTGGGAGGATGTCTAACACTACGTCCTCCGGTGCGGGGTCCGCCACTCGAGAACCTTTCTTCCCCAACGGTTGTCAGTTCTGCGAGCAATGTGGCCTGCCCATTACCACTTCAGCTTGCTAACTCTCTTAACTATGTCGGTTACTCTCGTTCTCCTGCGGATCACCGAATTACGGATCATATCTCGCAGAGACACCGAGCATAGCTCTCTCCACAGCACGCTGAGCGACTCTGAGCTTATTTAAAAGACCCACATTTAACGGTCTCAGTTCCATATGTCATCACCGTTAACACACACTGGTTGAAGACTTTCGACTTTAGGCTCTGCGGAAATTTGGACAAAAATATACCCTTTAGCTTCTCGAAAGCTGCCCAACCGAGTTGGATTCGGCGGTCGACCTCCGAGTTGGATTCGGCGGTTGACCTCTTTCTAGAAGTTGGATTTACCTAACTGAATAACTTTACCTAGATATACATACTGATCAATAACTTCAAGAATTGAGTTCCCAACTTGAACTGGTGAAGGTGCAACATGAACGTTTTAATCTCAAGACCCACCTGTAAGGAAACTCTTTCGAGGTCACCGAGCATCTGGCTTAAGTCTTCCAACAATTTCGCCATGACCACAATATCATCTGCGAATCGAAGGTGAGTGACATTGATGCAGAGTCTTTTCCAGTACAGAAACTTGAAGACATCTTCCAGTGCAGCAGTGAACAGTTTCGGAGAAATAATTTCTCCCTGTCTCACACCTTTCTGCAACTGGATCGGTTTCGAGCTCTGATCCTGTAATCGGACCGACATAGTGGCCTTTTCGTACAAACTCTTCAAAACTTCGATGTATCGACAGTCGATGCCTCTATAATGACTGAAGCACCGCCCATGTCTCAACCGAATCGAAGGCTTTCTCGTAGTCCGATTATACTCTTCGGACTTCTGCATATTTTAAAGCAGCGTGTGAATGTGGTCTACGGTGCTAGAGCCTTTAAGGAACCCGGCTTGTTCGGGAGGTTGGAAATCGTCCAACCTGCGTGATATTCGGTTCGTGATGACCCTTGAAAACAACTTGTAAACGTGGCTCAGAAGTGTGATGGGTCTATAATTTTTTGATAAGGTTTGTCACCTTTCTTGAATATGAAAACCAGCACACTTCTTGTCCACGCTTCTGGAACACTGCCTTCGAGGATGACGGAATTAAATAGCTTCTGGAGGACCTCAAGTACTGGCATTTCACCCGCTCTCAGTAGCTCAGCAGTAATTCCATCGTCCCCCGGCGCTTTATTGTTCTTCAGCTGTTTCAGGGCCATCCGAATCTCGTACAGGATGACGTCCGGGATGTCTTCGGTGTAATGTCGGGTGAGTTTGGCTCTAGGGTCTTTGCTAAACTGACAACGAATCGTGTTTAATTGTACAGCTGTCCATAGAACTTCTCGACCTCTCTCAAAATCTCAGCCTTAGATGAAATTACGCCTTAGATGATGAGTGACCTCTGGACGATAAACCCAACACCACCCTATGACAGAATGTCACCTTCCCGGTGGTAGAACAAGTTACCGGACTTTAGGATTATCGAGTCCTCTCCCTGTCTTCGGACTTCAGATAATCCCACTACGTCCCAGCGTAACTTGTCCTAACACTCTTCCAACTCCAGGATCTTCTCGTCAGTCCGGAGCGTGCGGCAGTTGCGCGTTACCGGGGCCAGGTTCGTCAGTTGGTAGCCTGAGTCCATCCGGAAATTCTTCGCACCCCCTGCTCTGCCGTTACCGAGTCCGCTACCATAGACTCGGTTAAGCGGAGCTGCCGGAGACTGGGGGCCAAAGTATCTTCACGCCCATATCCCCGAAGAGGTAGGCAGAGGTACAACCAAGGCACCCACGACTAGCCGAAGACACTAAGTCCCACAGTGTGATAAGTGGCAAGCCTATCGCCAACCGGCCACATTTCCAATTCCGACCAACATTTTTTTTTAAATTTTTGTTGGCCGACCCTGGATTCGAACCCGGGACCTCATGCAGTCACGTCCAACACCCGGACCGCTAGACCACAGAGGCGACTGGGGGCCAAGGTTTTTGAAGTTAGTCATTTGGGGGGTATTGTCGTAATCCCCACGCTTGGCGGGCGGGTTGGGGATCAACAGTAGGGTGGAAGTTTTCACAAGGACACTGCTGCCCGTCCTGCGTTAGCAATTTTAATTCCACCCACCTTGGAACGGTTTTAACGCCGTTCGTCGGTTGACTGATTGCGCTGGTGGTACACACCACACAGCGGGCGGTGGGGTCTTCACTTCCCTACGCCTTAATATCCTCTTGTATTTTAATGAAAGTAGCTAACATTTTAATCTAAACTTTTAAACAGTGAAAACTGACAAAAATTGTCTTAATTTTTTTCGTATAATGTGAAAACAAACAGATAATTTTATATATTTATTACAACTAATTAATTTAAAAAAAATTGTTCAGTTCTGTCAGTTACTACTGTTTCTAAACATACGGAAGTATTGGCAATTGGAAATAAAGTAATACCGAAACCAATCCGGGGTTTTACGATAACTTTTGTTAATCGCCTTTTGTGCATTTTTACTGCTCCTGTATTTGTATGCATTTGCTTTTTGTGTGCAATCAAGTCTTACTAATATTATAAATACGAAAGATTATGAGTATGTATGTATCTATAAATAGATGTTTGTTACTCTTTCACGTTTCAATGGCTGAACGGTTTTTTCTGAAATTCAGAACACAGATAGATTTTGACGTGGATTAACACATAGGCTAGTTTTAATCCCGATCGCACAACGGGTTCCTGTGAAAACGTGGGCGAAGCCGCAGGCAACAGCTAGTGTTAAATAAAATAAAAAAATAACTTATGAAATGTTATCATTCATCATCGCATACTATGCATGTCGCACTAAACTCAGCACATTTCTAAAAACTATACTCACATCCGGCAATAAGGTCCGTGACATCCAACAAGGGGGAAGGCAGAACCCTTTGATACAACTTGTACTGCTTGCCAAATCTGGGCATCTGGATAATAAATGCAGCTGGAACCTAAAACAATATTTTAGCTTTAATTAATGCCTGAATATTAAGTACTTATAAGAGTTTTATAGGTTGTATTCATAAAATGAGAATTTTTTTTTCTTATCATAAAATACCAATAGAATTCGTGAAAAGTTCAAACAATGAAAAGGGAAATTGTAAATCCACCTTAGAATAAAAAATAACTTATAGTTATCTCTGATTAATTTTTTGCGTTTATTTCCATTTCTATTATTAACAATATTTTAGAAAATCGGAAATTGCTTGCAATGCTTTTCAAGTTTTGGGCTTTGCTAGATAGATTAAGGAAGTTGTACATTTCGAAAAACAAAATTTTGTGTCATTGTTCGAAGGTATTTTAAGGTAATGTCGGGTACCTACATCCATCCACATTAGCATTGTATATCTGATTTGTCAATCTTTTATCTGTCATTCTTTCAATAATACCGAACCAGCGGAGCATACCCATTTTAAGTTTAGTACCAACACTTTCTTTCAATCTTACTCTTTTTTGGATCCCACTGTTACGAAAGCGGTCAGAACGAACAATCCGATATATAAGTTTAATAATAATAAGTTTAACCCAACTTGCATATTTTGCCTAAGGATTGGAACCCAAAATTGGTTTTGACAACACCTCAATAAAAACAATTTAGTATAGGATTGTAATTGTAACACAAATATGTAGCATATAGTCTATTCGATCATGTTTATATTTAGAATAATAGTAACTAATTTTAAATTTCCATATTTTTTCGATTAGCGTAAAATTCTAAATTTTACATGCATTTATAGTACCTACATCAAATATATAAGTATATACTATAAATTCAAATATGCATGTAATTGGGTTACAATTATAAAAATTAAACTGTACTAAACGGTATCTTTGGTAGATGATTAAGTATATACCAGGATCGTGATCCGGTCGTCCGCATATCACCCCCTAGTTTGTCCCCGCCGGTGACATGAGGGAATTTTTTTGAAAAAAAAATCCCGCAAGTCACTGGGGGGGAATAACCGATAACAATCGAAAATTTAATCATGAATTTTTTTTCCGCTTTCTTCTTTTTCAATAAATTTAATTTAGATATTTTAGAAACTTTTTTTTTAATAACTTAAATAGTATATACACGTTTTTTGGAGTTAAAACTTGTACTTATCCACTGTATATTTTATTTAACACTTTCTATTACTTTCTAGCCAACCGGTTTCACTTTTAACAGCATCATCAGGGCTTTGAAACGTAAGATAAAAAGGACTTTTTTGATTTAACGTTCAATACCTATTTGGTTAGAAGGTAACATCTTTCCAAATAGGTATTATAGGTTTATTAGTTCTATTTGAATATAATCATCATAGAAGGGCCTCATCAATTGGTCAATACACTATTAAGCCCAATTAATGAATATTGTGGTCTAGTCAATTAGGTAAATTAAAGTAAAGTATTCTGTGATTATGAGCTAGTTAATAAAAATTTTACTTCGAAAATACATCTGTGATTTTACAAATAATATTTATAATTAGTACATACTTACTTTTGGTTGTGGTGAATGTAGATATATGTTTAAAAACTGTTGCTTTTGAAAATATAAAAAGTCGAAATTGATTGTTGTTTTATATTTTTGCCAAAAAAATGTAACTTTCGTAAATATTTAACTCCAAATAGTTCTTTTTCTACTCATAGTTCAAAAACAAATGTTAATTTCCATGCATGAAATGATATTAGTTTTCACGTTAGTTTTTTGACTAGAGTGACCAGGGGGTGACATACGAGTATTTTGTTTTCTGAATTCCCGCTTGTCCCCCCTGATGACATGCGGGAATTTCTTTTAGAAAAATTCCCGCTTGTTACCGGTGGGACAAATTAGGGGGTGACATGCGGGAATGACTGTCGTGATCGCGTATCGGAATGCGATACTCTCTGCCTACCACGTAAGGGACTTGGTGTGGAGATATTTATGTATGTATGTACTTTATGTATATAAGTTTAGCCACTCAATTACTATGCTATTTAGTTACCTCACTTAATTTAACTCCAGATGTCGCAAAAGATTGTTCCAAAAGTTGTTGCACGCTCGGTAATGTAACATGTTCATCCTTTTCTACGAACAACTGGTAGCAGTACGATTCCTGGCCGGAGGACAACTTCAGAAACGGTTCCGCTCGCAGCAATTGTGCTACCAGACCATTTAAAAACTCTTCTGGGTCCTAAAGAGGAGAAAATAAATTTATTTTTCTTCAGAGTATGGAAAAATCGAAAAACAATTTGAAACGCAGCAAATGCAAAACACGATTCAAAGTTACGATTAATTAAGCTGATAAAACTCATACTCAGTTATATCACTCATTTTATACTCATCATACTGTCATGTTTCACTTATTTGGTACGTTTTGATAAGTTTTTTGGATTTAAATTCCTAAGCACAGCTGATACAAAATTAGGCGCTTGTTTAAATAAACACTAATTAAAATTGACATCCAACCAATAACCACCATCCAAGTGCAGGATCACTTGGATGGCGTGACAACAGCATGTTATTGATTGAGAATCTAATTTTAGACAGTGTTTAAAAAAACATGTGTTTAACGAGTGTATTTATGGTATGGTGGTGTGTTGGTATAGTGGTGTGGTGGTGTGGCAGTGTGGTAGTGACCTTCTCCTCGGTGGTGAGTCCGGGCACGTCAGAGAGCCGCTCGAGCAGCGTCCGCAGCTTCATGACGCGGTCGGCCCGCACGTACCCGTGCCGCCGCAGCGGGTTCACCACCTCCTCGCGTAGCACGCGCTGCACCTCGCCGTAGTGCAACGAGTCCTGCGACATCTACCGGTTACCGAGGGGAACCTCTCGACCCGTGCCCGGTAACTGATGTACAATAAGCCGTCATTTTGCTAATTCCGCATAAACAGTGTAACTGTTGTGGGAAGAAATCTTCCAAATGACACAGAATGTGACAAGCCTGCCTAAAATTCCCACCGCCCACCTCCGCGACCAGACCAAGCATAAGTAAGAGCTAGGGAAACAAAATAAATTGTCACGTCCTTCCTATGTGACAACCCTACCTTAATAAATATTACATACCGTAATATGGTAGAATATGTAAGTATAAAACTTATGTAACAGCTTAGGAAAACTCATATTCATGCAATAAAATAGTTCTTTCTTTTTAAAGTTCCCACCACCCACCATCGCGACCAGACCACTCATAAATTTCGGATTCGAGAAATAAAACAACTTGTCACGTCCTTCGCCAACCTTATCGTTTCGCCTCAACACCGTGGGAAATTGGGAACGTTAGTTAGGCTTGTCACATTCTGTATAATTTGGGACATTTCTCGATACAACAGTTACACTGCTTACGCAGAATTAATAAAATGAAGGCACTAAATCTGTTATAATGGATTTCCGCAAAGTAATGCTTGATTCGATAAAATTTCCGTTATCAATAAGTAAGTGAAACCAAAGGTATCGAACGAAGCGAAATACACAATATGCAATTAACACCAAAAGTAGTAATGTTTGATAACCCTCCACAAAATCTACATGTAATGTAAAAATCATCACTTCTGTGGTCTAGCGGTCCGTTGCTTGTCGACTTGAATTCATGAGGTCCCGAGTTCGATACACAAGTCGAGCAACAAAAAGAAAATGTTTTTTTTCAACTTTCTTTTTTTTATTACATCAGACGTTACTTTGCGGAAATCCATTACAATCCACAGAATATGACAAGCCTAACGAACGGAGCTGGGCAGTAGGCGTCATATTCTGTGTCATTTGGAGGATTATTTGCCGTAAAAGTTACACTGCCTACGCGGAATTAGCAAAATAAAGTCTTATTTTCTATCTGTTTCAACTTTCTAAAAAAACATATTTACCCGGCATCGAATATATGCCCGCTTGTAGACCATCACCTATCATAGATATTTATCATGGAGGCTTTCCACCTATCATATTACGGGACTTAGTGTCTTCGGCTAGTCGTGGGTACCCTGGTTCTGCCTTTGCCTAGCTCTTCCAGGAAAAAGTTGTGAAGATATATAATGTACAAATTAATGTAGTATCTACTACATACAATGAATAATTAAAGTAATGAACTATCTCGATGAATTGAAATTTGAAAACCAAATCCTAATCGATCATCAAAATCAATCAAAAGTAATGATGTTGTAGACAGACACAGCACGACAAACTTAAAACATCTCTCTTTTAAAAACATGTACAAACTAAATACCTAATGAAGAGTTTACAAGATGGGCGCTTAAACGTGTTTGTATTACATAAATAAAATCAGTCTCAAAAAAATGGAAAGGGAATTGCATTTCCTGAAGGTAAATAAATAATTCCAATGATAGGTAATATTGATCGATTTTTTTTACCACTGAGGCTATGGCGACAAACACTATACTCTGCCACCTAGCAGAAGGGTACCTCAGGTTCTGGCGGTCGATAAAGCAGTGCATCAAACACGCTGGTGAACGTGAACATCGCGAAGAGTGTGGCGTCCAGGTAGCAGGAGTTGTGGTGACCTTGAATCCCGCGGTTCTTGCCAGCCAGCTCTCCCAACGAACTCAACGGGGGGACCACCCCTGGCACTACGGGACAATCCGGCTGTAATACACATTTTAATATTGCAATCAAGTGTATACAAATAATAAGAAAAAAAATATGACGTCTGTTAGTCGACTGGAAAATTAATGTTCTCGGTATTATTTTCCAAAGGATTCTCAGAGCGGTTTTTACCCGTGCCCGCGGCGGTCGTGGAACTGCGGTTATATTTCAAAAGTCTCGTGACTTTCCGGTACCGTGACCGGTAATTTTTGCGGTCACATAGCCGTCGCTGTTGAAATCATCGCTCGCAAACTTGCACGATTCAACGGTCGGGCGACCGCTGCGGGTGTAAAACACATCGTGAAATGTGCTTAAACTTTTTGCATCTAAATCTATATTATACAGAACCGGTGGGCGAGGAACCGCCGCAAGCGCTGGAAAAACTCCGTGAGTTCTTAGGTTTAAACTGTGAATATTAAATTTGCATGATTGATTCTTTTTCTTCTGTTAACTGTTGTCAAGAGAAAATTCTTATGAGAAAAATATTTGTAAGTTTAGAAAATTGAAGAATTCAATGTTTTAAGACAGGACGTAAGTCTGGTCAGCCATTACAGTAAGTGCAGCTCTCGAGAACCTGTTGGTTATCAGTGTGTGCGGCGAGCGTGTCAGGCGGCGGCGTGTCGCGGAAGCGCGCGTCGCGGCGGCACAGCGGTAGCGGCACGAAGAGCGCGCGGCCCGGCCCGCACGTGAACAGTCGCGCGCCGCCGCGCGTCCCGTCCCCCAGCCCCGTCACCGCCTGCTCCAGCTCAACGCCCGCTGTAGCCGTATCTGGTACAGGCAAAACGCACCCAAGTTCGTACACCACGATGGCCGATATAACAGATGACATACATACATATCTTCACACCGAGTCCCTCAAAAGTTGGCAGAGAGTAACGAGTAGGTACCCAATGTCACGATCCTTTCAGACCTACCTTGCTTCTTACACTATATTATTTTTGGTTCGAAACCTCAAGAGTCTTTAAGTGGCAAGCCACCATTTCGGATAATTCCCAAGCGATTTGATCGTGGAATGTCAACAAAGGTCTCTCTGGATACCCAGATCTATCCACATACGTACGATTTGTATATAGCACATGAACGCAGAGTATAGCAGCACTTTGAATATCATCCATACAGTGTCCCTATAGTCTTTGGCTGCACATGAAATTTCACACATTAACGGACCGTTGTATAACTGCTTAAATGGACATGCAATTAAAAAATAAAAAAAAGCAGTCATTTTAATGCTTCCTACTAATTTTTGGAATTAAATAACACTACGAACCTACTCTAAAACTATAAGCGCACTGATTTTGCATTACATATACTTAGCTGACGACGGATAGGTACATAACCCTTAATATAAAAAGTAATAAGGCCTACGAGCGTCTTTGCACTAACACGACCGTCTCCACGGTGTGTTGATATGCATCTGATCAGTTTAACACCTACAACAAATGTTGGCCAGCTAATTTTTGCTCGGTTATATTTAATAAACTGGTAGTTTTTGCTTACGAGCGGTAGCTTTTTGTACAAATAGTAAAAAATCTAACTACGGTCATTCTTTACCTATTAAATAGTCCAAGCATTTTCTGTATTAGGTAGTATGAGCAACGCTTCGTTACTTTTAGATAAACAACCAATGGTTATACCTACTAACGGATTACGGTTCATCAATTATAGGGACCGGGCTTTAATAATTGCCCATTGCCCAAAGTCATTGCGGGCACTATTATTATGGAAGCAGAAATAGGGAAGATAATAGCCGTGAATCACGTCGAAGTCTTCGTAAAACTTTAGCACTTACGGCCGCTTTAAAAGATGTGAGTTATCTTTCAATCAGTCATTAATTCGTCATTTTCCATATAAAATTGTGACTTAATGATTAAGTGTTAATTGATGTCTCTGAGTATGGCCGTAAGGGTTATTAGTAATATATTAAGTTTTTGTATTATTCCATCTACTACATCATATACTTATTTCACATACTTATGTATTGAGTTCAAACTAACGCCTATTTATAAACACACATGTACGCAAGCAAATATACTAAACCATTTATGACTATATTCGACATACTTTATAGTGTTTAATCATTGTTGTACTTATAATAAAATCAGGCTTTTTTTATTTATAAAATACTTGCCGTCAATAATGCCAATCCATCTAACGACGCCATAGTAATGTTGATCAACATCAGTGGCCACTTCCACTAGTGACCCTACACCAATGTCATCTTGTAAATGCAAGTCTTGCGGAGGGGACTGAGTCAACGGCTGCGGCGGTACACCTGCTCGCGGTGAACCCACAATCGGCGAATCATACGCTTCTTCCGGGATCTCCGTGCCACATACGTCTAAACAAACATACACATTACAATACTACACATGCATACAAATCGTATATTAAATTTGGCACATACTCTGTTCATATTGAAGTACACATAAAGGTATTTCATCGATAGATAGTTCTCTAAGGTAATACGCTTGAGACATAGTGTAAACTAAAATGCAGTCGCTCTAAGCGGCCATACATCTAAAATTAGAAAATAGAAAACAAAAATAGACCAGTTAACGAATGAAGTTGCTCCCAGCTGTAATGTTTCTATTGATAATGTTTTTGTGAAGTGAATAATTGTGATATTTAAGTTTTAGAAATGATGAAGCAAGAGAACAACATGGTAATTTATTATTTTGCTGCATATTCTAATTATTTAACAACATAAACTACAGACAAATTTCAATTTCATATATTTACTAGTTTCGTTCTTCTAAACCACTACTATACGTAACTGTACTACTAAATAATGTGGATCTGTCATGTTAATATTTTTGAGGTCAGTTATTATTTTATATTTTGGAAGAAAGTGTACATTTATGTACCTACAATATTAGCATAAGGTCATGTTGATTTTTGCAAAAAAATACTGTCAGTTTACAAAAAAAAAATGCGCTTATCCATTGTTTTTTGTCACGTTTATAATTTCAAATAACAGCTATGAGTGTTTATAGCCCCCGGTAATCTAATATCATCAGTCGCCTGTATGGTCTAGAGGTCTGGCGTCGGAGTTGACTTCTTGTGGTCCCGGTTTCTATTCCCGGGTCGGGCAACAAAATGTTACAAAATGTATATTTTGAATTTTCTACCAAAAAATAATGTTGGCCGGGGATTGGATATGTGCCCGGTTGGCGACAGGCTTGCCACCTATCACATTGTGGGACTAAGTGTCTTCTGCTATTCATGGGTGCCCTGATTGTGCCTCTGCCAACCTCTTCGGGGATATGGACGTGAAGATACTTTTCATTACATCAGGAGGGTCGTGTGCTTTTTCACTGTCTTACCACGTCCAAAACTTGTCACATCAACATCAACTTTATTATTGGAATTTGGACTAGTAGATAGATAGATGACTTTCCGAGTACAAAGGTATGAATGCTCTTATGTAGGAAGTTGTCGTACCGGATGTCAAACAGGATATTATGTGCTACTCTTAGACAGGGAGCGGGGTGCCACAGTGTGTGATACGTACCTAAACGATAAGTTACAACATAACAGTATCCTTAGAACATATACTTGTACCTGTTGATTTTTTTTGGAATACAATCACCTAATACCTACGTTATTTTATTGTAACTCAAAGGGTTTTGTTAGGGCTGTCAATGAAAACTGCCAAAATTTCAAATACAACAACAAACAAACCAACATAAAATCTTAAGTCACGATAACCTAAATCTTCCACAGGAAATAATCTATTGGTGAAAATTGCATTAAAACCCGTTTAATAATTGTGGTTTATATAAGACACAGGCTGAAGGTTTGCTTTGTTTTATATTAAGTACTTACTGATGTGAAATGATTTGATATGGGCATTGATGTACTATAATTTACCTAAATGTATATACCTAGGTTTATAAAGATTCCGTTTTCGCTTTCGCGGCAATGTATGTATATGTAGTCTACAAAAAAGACTACTTTCTCACTACTCCATGGATTTCCATTCAAACACGTTACCCAATATTTACAAATAACTGCTTACCCGTAACTTCGAAAGTGTAGTAAGAATTCATGTTTATATAAATACATTTCAATTTTCATAACATACGTTTGAACTCTGAACTTTCATCAAAATCGGTTTAGATGTGAAGATATATAAGTGTAAGACAGACTTTTACCTTTATAATATTAGTACGAATTTTCAATCATTTATTAAAACAAGTCAATTGCGTGTAATAAGGTCGTCATTATGGATGAAAAATACGAAATGTTCAAAGCAAGGGTTAATAGGCTTTTTCTTGATTAGCACACGGTGCCTCCACTATAGATCTAACGTACACTTTCCATCAGGCGGGTTTCGGGTCAAATCACTAAGCTAATCGTGAAAAAACAAATATGCAATTATTCCTACCAATTTCTAAACAATACCTTAGGGAACGTACCCATACTACGTAACCCCGTTTAGGAGGTAGGGGATAGACTTTAAAATACGTACTACGATCAGTCACGAGAGGGAGGGGGTGACAGATTTTTGTTACGTACCTAGTCGATTTCGCCAATAGAAATTTCGGACTATACTCGAATATGGAGTGCAATTTTGCGTGCTTCTCAAACTCACAGCTAGTGGCGCTGACGAAAGTATATTGATACGTCAGATGATTGCAAACAGACACAGGCAGTTTGTAGTTTAGTGAAGTTATCGAGCAAGTCCGCGATAGTCTACCCTATACAATAATTACTACGTAAAAACTTGAAGGGGGGGGGAGGGGGTCTTTGCATATACGAGTGGTTACCGACGGGAGGAAAGGGTCAAAAAATCTTAAAAAATAGGTCACCTAGTATGGGTACGTTCCCTTATAACATAAGCGAAAGATATAAGTATCATTAGTAACACTACTAATGTAAACGACCTCACGAAAACAATACGATCATATAACAAAAGTTAAGCTGTAAACAAACTATCGGACACAGCTGACGAACGCTCTTGACAGTCGTCTTATATGGTGCCTAGATAACGAAAGCACACTGATCCGTACAAACTATCGGACGTAGGTCGCGGACGTGACCTTGAACTTCCGGACGTCTAAAACATATCTGGCTCTCTAGACGTTTATGTCAGCCTTAAGCGTCTGCAGGCGGTATTTGCACACTTATCGCTAGATGTTTATGTCAGCCTTAAGCGTCAGCAGACGGTATTTGTACACTTATCGCTAGATGTTTATGTCAGCCTGAAGCCTCTGCAGACGGCATTTGCACACTTATCGCTAGATGTTTATGTCAGCCTTAAGCGTCTGCAGACAATATTTGCCCACTTAGCGCTAGATGTTTATGTCAGCCTTATGCGTCTGCAGACGGTATTTGATTTGCACACTTATCGCTAGATGTTTATGTCAGCCTTAAGCGTCTGCAGAAGGTATTTGCACACTTATAAGTCGTGGCTGCAAGCCTTCTGCCAAAAGAATAAAATCATTGTCATTACTGAGTAGTCTATAGATATTATACCTAGTTCAAGTTAGGTAAAACCTTTACCATGAATTATTATAGATTACGTTCGGTAATTTACGGTTCGAAATCTATAGAGCTTTGGATCTTAAACTTGAGTAATTTTAATAACCAGTGGCGCTGCACTAAGTTTTCATACAAATAATTTACAGAGACGCTAACGAGTATAGCGCCGTAAACTAAAGGTAAAGGGCAGGATTAAAAGACCATGGCATGAAAGACGTAAAAATAGCACAAGTCAAAATTACGTACCTAGGTGCACTGGTCAAAAACTTATGTGAGCAAAGCCACAAACAATAGTTATATCGTCGTTCGGAGATCTTAACTGTACAGAAAATGAATATCCTATCAAAAACATTACCATTTACAATATTGTCAAGTCAAGTGTGTAGGTAAGACTTACAATGTCAAAAAGTGGAGAAGTTGAAGTTGAGATGACTTGAAAAATAAGTCGAAGTTGAATTTGATTAGGCTAAATAAGTTTTACACCTTAATCAAACTAGAATCTATACTTGATATCGGCACTTGGTGAAATTCCGTTGTATACACAAGTGTAAGTACAAGTGTTAACTACAAAAAAACGTGTGTTAATCAAACTAAACGTATTGTCAGTTTCGTTTTACTGTTCATTATTTTACTATTATACAATAATCCTTGCAGTACATAACAAAATATATAAAATAATAAAGAATGTTATCTTCACGCCCATATCCCCGAAGAGGTAGGCAGAGGTACAAGGCACCCACGACTAGCCGAAGACACTAAGTCCCATAATGTGATATCGCCAACCGGGCACAGTTCCAATCCCGACCAACATTTTTTTTTTATCAGAAAATTGGAAAAATCCAATTTTCTTTGCGTTGGCCGACCCGGGATTCGAACCCGGGACCTCATACAGTCAAGTTCAACACCCGGACCGCTAGACCACAGAGGCGTTGTTGTAAACGGAATTCATAATTCCGACCATACTACATAAATATCTTTACGCCAAGTCTCTTACGAATTAGACAGAGGGTACCTGCATCCATCAACATGCACATTGTCTATCTGATTTGGCAATCTTTTATTGGTCATTCTTTCCACATGTACAAACCAGCAGAGCATGCCCTTTCTCATTTTAACACCAACACTATCTTTCAATCCCACTCTCATTCTCCGATCTTACTGTTACGAATGCGGTCAGAGTTGCACCACAGATATTTTGGAGGCACTCCTAATTACATTGCATTTATCCTACTATCATGCTTTTTCTGACATACCCAGATCTCGCTTCAATACAACAGCGTTGGGATAAGCACAGAATTAAGCAAAGGGAGTTTTGCACTTCGAATTAAAACCTCGCTTACCCAGCTTACCCAGCACTCCATTCACACTATTCCCTGCACATACTCTGTCTTTCTACATCCACGGTGTATCTTCCATCCCTTCTAAAAACACAACCAAGATCCATACTTACAATTATACCTATCACCTAGGTATTATAAAAAAATCCATGGCTTTCATTAAAAAAATATTTTCTTTAACATACAAGCTCTTCATACAGTTAAGATAAAACAACAACCCCTCAAAATAATCAAGCACAATGCTGTGACATGTACATATATACATTATCAGAAGATTATCCAAGATGAAGTAATTATATTAACATACATACATACATACATATCTTCACGCCAAGTCCCTTACGGGGTAGGCAGAGAGTATTGAGTGCCAGACCTCACGATCCTGACAAACCTGTCTTGCTTCCTTCACATTCATTCATACAACCCTTTTCATACAAACACGCCGGTTTCGGAGATTCTTGACACCACCCTCGGATAATATCCGATTGATCTGATTGTGAAATGTCAGCCTTTGTCTCCCCATGTACCTACATCCATCCACATTCGCATTGTATATCTGCTTTTTTCAATCTTTAATCTGTCATTCTTTCCAAATCACTGAACCAGTGGAGCATGCCCTTTCGCATTTTAACACCGACACTTTCTTTCAATCCCACTCTTTCTCGGATCTCGCTGTTACGAATGCGGTCAGCGCGCGTTACATCGCAGATTCTCACGTTGACCGCATTTATTCTACTTTCATGCTCTTTGTGACATACCCAACTCTAGCATTCATACAACAATGTTTGAATAAGCACGGAATTATACAAAGTTAGTATAGCACTTTGACTCAAAACCTCACTTTGGAATAGCTTACCCAACGCTCCATTCACACTATTCCCTGCACTCACTCTCCTTTCTACATCCGCGGTGAACCTTCCATCCCTGTTAAAAGCACAACCAAGATATACAATTTCATTTACTTGTTCTAGCACTACATCATCAACCAACACTCTTACATCCGTACTGGCTACGTCTCTTTCAAACACCATTATTTTGGTTTTCATCGCTTTCAAATGTAAGCTCCTTTCTTTACAATCTCCTTCCATAGCCGTGACCAGTGCTTGCAGCTCAGATGGTGTAGAGCTCAAAAGTACAGCATCATCTGCATAAAGCAGGCAGTACACCACTTAGTCACCCATACGCATTCTCACATTCAATGATCTTAACCTTTGAAGACATTTGTCCAAATATAAGATAAACATGCATGCTTAAAAAAAAAGTATCATATCCCCCAAAGAGATAGGCAGAGACAAAACCATTGCACCCACAAAAAAAAACAGCCAGCCAGACACTAAGTTCTACAATATAACAGGTGGCAAACCTATCGCAAGCCGGGCATGTATCGAATCCAGGACAATGTTGTTTTTTTTAAAATTGGAAATATGACATTTTCTTATTTTGCCAAACAACTAGATCACAGAAGCAATTATACATGTGAAAATAATATTAATACCAAAAAAGGTTTATACATACCAACCAAAATTCCAGTTTCTACTTTCTTAGGTTCATGTACCATTTTTAGAGATTTAGAGCTTGTTTCTGAACTGGATGGAGAATTTTCCAAACATAAATTGGTAGATTTTGGTCTTCTTTTCTCGGGAGTTATATGATTTATTAAATTTATAGACTTGTTTCGTTCATGATGGGCTGGACGCTGCATAGTGCAGCTGGGATGCCCTCCATACTCAGGATTCTCTGGAGCTTTAGGTGCTGGTGGCCAGCTACCCCCAATCAAGTGAAATAAATCAAGCTAAAAAATATTAACTTAATATTAAAGTAAAAAGTATCCTCACACTCATATCCCTGAACATATAGACAGAAACACATCTAGGGCATCCACAACTAGGCAAAGGTGCTGTCCCACAATGTGATAGGTGGCAAACCTATTTCCAACTGAATACATATTAACCTCTGGTATGCTGCGACTTTAACGCTGCAGTATAACTGGATTGCACGCATCCACATTCCGGCATGCAAAGTATTAACACCCAGGACACACTGTTTATATTAGAAAATTAAAAAAAAATATGTTGCCTAGCCCAGGGAACCAATCTAAGACATCATGAAGTTAAGTCCAACAACCAAACCGTTAAGCTTCTCAGGCATCCTAATTCATATTAGTACATGTAGATACATTAGTATATTTTCAATTGAAAAGAATGGAGTTAAAAAAAATCTTTTTAATGTGATAAAACTTACAAACTACAAATTCATATTTTGGCAAAGGTTTATAAATAATATAATAACAAAATAAAAAATATATTTTTTTGACCTCATTGTATTTGTAAGGGCCATTAACAACAATAGACTTGAATAACTATTTAAGACTTTTGAGAGAGATTTTTGAGTTTGCTGAGGTTCATGCTAAAATAAATATATCTTAAATTTCATAGATTAGCTCCTTCTTAAGACATTTACACCATGAAATCATATGTTCCAATAAATTATTTCTTTATATTTTTTTTTATTTACATTCTAGATACCTACTTCCATAAACAAATATATTTATTAAATTAACTATTAAAACATTCACAAAATTACATAAAATAATTTGTTGATATTACCTGTACATTTAAAAAAAGGTTGTTTTGTTATATCAGAATTAATTATTAATTTGTCAGTTAGTGCCCAAATTAGATAAATGTAATTTAATAAATTTGTTAGGAATTCACAAAAATAATAAAAGCCATATACAAACATAAATTAACATTTCAAATAAATGGTTAGTTTGTGCTCACTTAAATTTTGTGTATTTATTAACAGTCATCACTTAGACAATATAAAATATGATAACCTGGTTAATCCTGTTGTCTGTAACGTGAGTTTGCTTATCAAGCTGATTGGGATCACTCATTCTACGAATAATTAAATTCATAAGTTATATTTAGGAAATTATTGTGTACTACAAGTACTATGAAATGAAACCACATATGTGTAGCTCTTAACAGACTTACCTATATAGGGTAGAATGATAGAATTTAGAAATATAAAATCGGATATGATATTCACTTAAATGTAGTTTAGATTTATAGTTTTATTTAGTTATCTGTTCAATAAATAATCAATTTTGATTTTTTATTTTCTTCACATTATTTACCTATTTTCGAATTATTTGTCAATTGTCAAAGTCAAAGAGTATAATATTATCATTATTGTAATACCTATGTCAAAGTCAAACAAAAATGATAAATTAACTGACGCAGTCACAGACCAATTAAAGTACTAGAAAAAATCTGGGCTGCCGTATGTGACATTCAGATTTGCCGTATTTTAAGGAAAAATTTAAGAAATTGCCGTATCTGTTTTAAGAATATTTATTTCTCATTTGTTTCTTCTCCATAAAGTTTTCTTATCATTTGTATAACTTCATTATGTTTAGCTTGTGTACAATTTTCTTTGCTTCCCATTTTGTCATTTCAGTTTTGACAATTTACAGTCACATACGGTGCATCAGTATATACTCGTATCATCTTCAACAGGAGCAATCCGATCTTTCGAAAAATTCCCAATTTTTTTTGTTGCGTTTACCCTTTTTTAGCCTTTTTTGATCAATCAATCAATCAAATCAAAATTGACTGTTCGAAATATTTGAGCTATTCAACACTTATATATCATAGATAAATCAAATTCTTTAGTACAATCATGTCGTCACATTCATTATTTACTGAAGTAGAAGGAATGTCACGATACAGCGATATGAACTCTTTAGCCGAATGTCGGGATTTTCCCGACTATTGGTTATTAGTGGTGAGTGGCGCAGCTAAACGCGCTCTGTTAAAAGACGATTTGTTTCATTTATAGCCATTTGCCGTATTTTTTGATTCGGCACTAAAAGACCTGCCGTTTGCCGTATTTTGTGACAAAACAAACGTGAATTACCGTATATTACGGCAATTGCCGTATTAATAACAACACTGGACTGACGTAAAAATGTATTCCACATAATATATATCATATTATATGGTATGTATTGTACATAGGAATAAGAATATTAGAGGTAAAGTGTAGGTAGTTCTCTTACTAGTCTGTGTTAGAGGTCAATGGTTGTGTAGGTACTCTTTTGTTTTCCTTGTCAAGTTTGTGCCGACAGAAACAGATAAATTAAGGGGTGTAATGTGGATAAAAACACCAAAGAGTAAAACAGAGTAAAATATTTTAAGTGAGCAGCTACCTACTGTTAGAGAAATCTGTTTACGTTACGTAGTACCTAGTACCTACTTAATACATAAGGTCAATGACTTAACCGTTGACCTCTAATATTCTTATTTCTATGGATTTATCAAAGAGTTTAAATTATTATAATATAGGTACCAAAGAGTATAATACAAGGGTCAAACTGAAAGTTCTTAGAAAATCAAAAACTAAGCATTCTAGCAAGT
>NJDC01012484.1:0-18482 GCA_002245475.1 Calephelis virginiensis | reverse complement strand
CCCCGTTATACATTCATCGGGTATTGTCGCTGTGAATTCAATGTCAGCAGCAGAGTATTCTGTGGAAGAAGACTGGCTGAAACTACATAGAGTGAAGCCGCCTGCCGTTTATGTCGCTTGTGTTAGTCCTACGTTGGACTGGATTGTAAGCCACATCAACAACCATACTTTATAAAAAGAGTTGTTACGGTTGAAATATTTTGATTTTGCTAAATGATGAATTAATATTCAATAAACTTATGTCTAGGAGTCATTTAAGCGTCATGCAGAAAGTTTATAATTTTTAATTTTCATAATTTACAGTTTAATCAAATTTCGCTTCATACTATTTGAATTAAAACATTTTGGTGATTAGTAGTTTATATTTTTGTTTTTCCTGGTTCATTCTAAATAACAAATCAAACTAGATACGAGTGCCACTACTAGTTTCTTGTGCATGAGCCAAAAGTAATATCCCTGAAAATACCACCAAATGCAGTTGTCAAAAAGTGAAGTACACACAATAAGCTTAAAGATAGAACCGGAGGCTACATTTTAAAGAAGTACATGGAGCCAGCTGAAATGACTTCGAATAATTTTCTTTGTGACTTTTTGCGTTGCAAAACAAAATCAAACCAATTTTATTGAGTGAATTTCAAATTACATAGAGTAGGTATAAAACATTTATAGTTGAAGTTATCAAAAAAAAATTGATTCGTTTAGAAATATTTTAATTACCCACCTATATAATAAGTACCACTACTGTACCAAATTGCCAAAACAATATTTAGGAAAAAGTAATGACTGACGAATACTTGGTAAGCTATGGCTGTTTAAGTAACATCAAGGGAGCAGCTCATGTTACTTTTATTTACCTATATACGAGGGTGGATCCAAAAGTTCTAAGCCCGATCAAGAAAATGAAAGAAAACTGGGTATAAATTTATTTTTATTTTTCGACATAGTCTCCATCTAGCTCTTCTTCCACCAGACCTGCAACTTGTTTATCCCCTCGAAAAAAAAAAGATTCCGGAAGGTCGGCGAAATAGTCGTTTACTGCGACTATCACATCATCTATGGTCGAAAATTTAGAGCCACCCAAGTGTTCTTTTAAATTTGGAAATAAATGATAATCCGAGGGGGCTAAATCCGGCGAATAAGGTGGGTGGGGCAGCAATTCGTAGCCACAATCATGGATTACAGACATTGTTTCAACCGAAGTGTAAACACGTGCATTGTCTTGATGAAACAAAACTTTCTTACGCAACATTCCCGGCCTTTTTTCTTTTATTTCTTCTCGGAGTCTTCGTAAAAGGTTACAATAATAACTAGAATTTATAGTTTGATCTTCCGGTAAATAATCTACAAAAATAATGCCCTTCGCATTCCAAAAAACAGAAGCCATGACTTTGTTAGTCGACAAAACGATCTTAGCATTTTTCGGTGTAGGAGAGTCTGATCTTTTCCACTGTTTGGATTAGTGCTTTAATTCAGAAGTATGGTGGTGAACCCAGCTTTCATCCACGGTAACAAATTTACACAAGAAGTTCCAAAGAGTCTCGCGAAATTGTGTATCGAACTCGTTTTTATTCAGCTGAAGGCAACCCCGGGACCCAGCGAGCAGAAACCTTATGGAACCCCAACTCTTCCGTTATTATGTGTTGTACCCGGCCATACCTAATGTTTGTTATCTCAGCTATTTTACCAATGGTCAAACGTCGATCACCCAGTCGTACTGGGTGATCGACGTTTGACCATTGGAGATCACAAATCATCAATCAATCAATCAATCAGACCAAGATCACAAATTTTATCGATGTTTTCTTTCGTGGTAGAGGATGTAGGTCTTCCACTCCTAGGATCATCTTTAATGCTCTCACGACCGCGCTTAAACTCAGCTACCCACTTCTTGACACTGGAATAGGATGGAGCAGACTCCCCCAAAGTGCTCACCATATTATCTTGATGGATGTCTTTTGGTGATAGGCCTTTTTTATTGAGGTACTTCATTATTGAAAATTACGTCAGATTGCTTCAAACAAATAATCACAGAAAATTTATATTGGGCAGTATCGGAATGAAACTGCGCACAATAAATCAATATGACACATACTAACAAATGACGTAGATTTTAAAAAGATGTCATAGCTCCATGTAGGTTAGGCCACGAACTTTTGGCTCCACCCTCATAGGATTCACTTAGCGTTCTAGCGTTGGTAAATGTGTATTTTTTTATGTTCTAATTATATAACGATGCCCGAGATTGGATGTGTGTGGGCGATAGGCTTACCACCTGTGGAATCGTACCTCCGGCTAGTCGTGGCTGTATCTGCTTATCTCTTCAGGGATGCAGGCGTGAATATAATTTTACATAATTATATTATATGTACATATAAATTACAATCCGGGAGCACGTAAGATATAATTATTGGTTTATTCGGTAAAGATTTTTGACACTCATCCTGTTAAATTAAGTTAATATTTAACATAAAACATGTTGTAAAATTCATTCGGTTATTTTGGTTTAAAATATATGATATCAATAATTTAAACTGTTGTTCGTTTATAATTGTTTTTTTCTTCAATAAATACATGAAAGTGATCATAATTTCTTGAACATCAAATGATTTAAGTAAGTAGGTATCTTCACGCTCATATCCTCGAAGGGATATTCAGAGGCACAACTAGGGCACCCACGATTAACCGAAGACACTAAGTCCCACAAAGTGATAGGTGGCAAGCCTAACTCCAACCGGGCACATATCCAATACCGAGCATTTTTTTTATTTATTAGAAAATTGGAAAACCCCAATTTTCTTTTAGTTGCCCGACTCGGGAATCGAACCCGGGACCTTACGTAGTCAAGTCTGACAACTGAACCACTAGACCACAGAGGCGAGTAAATACATTAATATGATCAATATTTTCTTGAAGATCAAATGCAATATCACAGTTTTATTTGTTTGGCCTAATAAAAATCGTAAATTATTATTGTGTTGTTTAATACATTTTATCACATAAGTGTTATAAAATATAAATATAGTTAAATATACTTACGCTATGTGGATAAGCAACTTATTTAAAGCACAGCCTTATAAATATTATTATATTATATAAATGAATCTTCATTTCCCTCGGTCATCGCATCGCCTTATTACCTAAACGAATGGATTAATTTTGATATTTTTTTTAATTCACGACGTAAAACAAGGGTTGTAAATTTAACGTGTCCGTGTGTGTATGCGTATCTATCTGTGCCATCCTAGTTCTTAAGCGGATGGGTGTATTTTGATATATTTTCGGAACGAAGTTCCTTATGGCAGGCTTGGAGGTGATAGGGATTTTGCTGCGCGACCGAACTGAAAAAAATGTGATAGTAAAAACCGTAACAAAAAGTCCATTGAATAAAACCGTTAAAGGAGACGTGCGAGGCCGCGACAGTCGCTGCGCGACCAACACACAAGCGATCAGTGTATAATACCTTTCTCTTTCTCTCTCACTCCGCCCCGCCAATGCGTAGTACACACTCATAAATTACGTCGATTCTACATAAACCGAAGGAACTTCGTTCCTACCTGATGTCCCACGATACCAAGTTAAATTTTTTAAAGCTGACTTGATTTGAGATGGTTTTTAGCTACAGTTTGTGAATAACAGTCTAGGATTTCAGGGTCATCAGCTCATTCGTAAGCACTAGAATGGAGATTATATGGACATTTATTTCACTTCAAAACATATGTGAGGCCTAACAGTGAAAATACTAACGAATGCTAGTACCACTGAGCTGCTTTGATGATGGAGCTCGAAAATAAGCTACATAACCCTGTAATCCTCTTGTTAAACATTCAAGTTTGGACTCATTACATTCGTCTTAACTAAATCTATTCATATTTTCTGTTGATAAGGACTAGATGACAAGTAACTGATGAATAAACTGGGAGGTAGCTGATGGATCAAAATTTAAAAAATACAGTTCCTGTTATGTTTCGCAATCTTTGCAATTCGTCTAAAGCGTATCATAAATAGAGGTGTTGTAATTTGGACGTGTCTCTGTGTGTCTGTCTTTGTCGTCATAACTTTTCAATAATGTTATTCAAACTCTTCATAAACAGGGTTTTACATGTTCTAAGATAGAAAAAAAGTAGATGGCTTTACAGATAGTGAAGCAACTGCTGTCTGAAAAAACCGTATATGCTATTGATGCATTACTATCATGAAATTAAACTTCTAATGCAGTTTAAACTCCTAACTAAGACCTGTTGTCATTTCCGAAAATATTTCTGACTCACTCTAATATATCGACCTATCTTTATAAGAGCCCTATAATATCAAATAATAAAGTAAAAATGAAAAAGAGGCCGGTACATTAGAGAAAGTTAGCAAGGTCTTTGTTAGGAGTGTAACCTCCCCTGATATTATAGCTTTGTGGTCACTATCCAATAGTCAGGGTTTTATAACACGTATGCAAGTCAACCGTTTACATTCATTGATTGTATTGATTTGGTTAATACAATTTGACAATATTGGGTTTGACAATAGGGCTCAAATTATGTCGAAAAAAAAATCAAAGCATGTTCGACGCGGGTGATGGCGTGCGCGTGTCGTCTCAACGCAGTCTAAAAGTTATACACTCTTGAACCAACAAAATGAAAGTGGTAAATGCGACAAATCTGCGAGCCAAAACATAAAGTGGTCCTGCAATATAATGGTGAGTACCTTCTTAAAAAATATGGATATTTAACGATGTTTAGGCTGAAAGCACTTTTACGAGCGGGGCTTTTTAAGTCCCGAAATTGGCACCTAGTATCGCTATTTTGTTATTTTTATGTTTACCTATGTTGTGTGTGTGTGTGCGCGTGCGTGCGTATGTGCGTGCGTGAGTGCGTGCGTGCGTGCGTGCGTGCATTCGTGCGTGCGTGCGTGCGTGCGTGCGTGCGTGCGTGCGTGTGTGTGTATGTGTGTATGCTCTTCAGAGGATGCACGGGTTTTGATGCGGTTTTTTCTTTGAAACCAAAGTGATCGAGATGGTGATCTGTCACGATATTTAACGTTATTAGCTCATTTTCAACTTTTTTTGTAAACATCGGAATGAATATTAGACGCACTATGAGCATTTATTTTACTTTCAAGGATATGTGAGACCTACCTAACACTAACGAGTACTGGTACAACGGAGCTGATCTGATGATAGAGCTCGAAAATAGGAAGCGAAACCCTGGAGGAGATGACTCAGGACGGTTTCGGGTTTGAAAGAGGATACACGCATCAAGTGTTGTCACTTCGCAACATCATAGAGAAGTATTAGGCCGTTGGCCCGAAGGTTTTATGTGTTTTTGAGGATCAGGAAAAAGCGTTTGATAAGGTTATACGTAAGGAGTTTCGGGATGTTTTGCAAGACTATGGGATAGACAGACCCCTGCTGCGTGCAGTACAGTCAGTGAATTTAGATTGTAAAGCAGGTATGCGGGTGGATGGCCACATATCACCTTTGTTCGATATTAACATTGGCTTTAAGCAGGGTTGTGTGTTGTCAGCACGCTTTTTTCTTTTGTATTTATACAAATGTCTTCATAGGTCAAGATCGATGAATATGGGAATATGCATGGGCGCCCAAGTGGTAAACTGCTTGCTTTATGCAGATGATGCTATACTTTTGGGCTCTACAGTATCTGAGCTGCAAACACTACTCACAGTTGTTGAAGGAGATTATAAAGAAAGGGGCTTACATTTGAATGCAATGAAAACCAAAATAATGGTCATATTTTGAAATGAAGAAACAATTGTACTCTTTTGCTTATTACTTATCATATATTGTTTTATAAATGAAATAAATAATACCTTACCGGTTTCGCTTATAACACTATCATCAGGGCTACAACTAAAACTACCTATGAGCACAGAAGCTATTTTTGTAAAAGTAGTTTAAACGCAAGTGGAACAACAGGAAAAAGCCGGTTTCAAGCATTTTCTCAGATTTTCAAAGAATTTAATTACGATAGTGTAAAATAAATTTTAAAAAGGTATTGAGTTTTACACAATGGGAAATGCTTTTTTTAACTGATTTGTTCATTGAGTTTCGTTCCCTCAGTTTTGATTGAAGCTTTGGAATTTCATTCCCTCTATGTTACTTGGAAAGAATTTTATTATTTAAAGAGTCAATATGTCTCTAACGGAACATTGGAACGTAATAATAGAGCCATTCTATCTTTCTACTTCGGGGAATTTCTAATAAACTGTATATTTTATTTATTCTTGAGAAGTCATTCCATTTACATTATTCTAAGTTGTTTTTGAAAGATACGTAGCCAGAATGTATGTAAAAGTTTTAGCTGATGATCTAGTGCCAGAACAAGTGAATGAATTTGTATAAGTCAGGCCATGTTATTTTATAAGTTTAAATTAATAGACTGTGACCATCACAATGTGGGACGTGACTTCAGCTAGTCGTGGATGCCCTGGTTGTGCTCTGCCTTCTTCTCTGGGAATATGGACGTGAAGTTACTTGTTTGTTACTAGTATATACAAAACGTTATATACTCGTGAAAATACAAACAATTCTATCGATTCATTGAAATTGACATCAAGATGCTTTTTCGTCGTCCAGTGCAAAGAATAAAGTAACTGTGTTCTGCTTTCAACACACGTAGAAATAAAAAAACAGGCAAACATATGTATATATTTGCTGACCCGATAGACATTATCTATATTCAACAATGAATTTTAATATTTTTATTTGAGCTTTTGGCAATATGCTATTTAGTCTATTGAAAAAAATGTTTCAGTCGACATAACGGTATAGAAATTGATATAGGGAATTATTTATAATTTATAATAACATTAAAAAAGGTTTAAAATATGATCAACGGGGAGTGTACAAATATTTAAATATTTACAAAAAAATATTATTAAAATACATACTTTAATTTATAAGCTAATTACTTATATTTAGTTTAATTATATTATAAACTAGCTGTCCCGGCGAACATCTTTAAACCCGTTCAGTTTTTTATAGGAATAAAAAAATATTAGTTTTTCCTGAAATTTTCCCCGTTTTTCTCTTCCAAGAAACCTTGTCCTGATAACAACTAACACAATACAGAAATAATTAGCCAAATCGGTCCAGTCGTTCCGAAGCTATGCGCCTAGCAACACATTTAGCGATTAATTTTTATATTATAGAAGTAATGAAATAAATTATAAATATTATAAATTGTATATTATAAGATCTAGTTTAATTATTTATTACCAAACATTTTAAAACCATGATTAAAATAATTAACCCTATCTACCGTAAACTACCACCGTTTCCAAACCTAGCCAGACAGGAAAAAAAACGGCGAAACAAACTCCTCGGCAACCATATCTTTAAACATTTTTGGTTATTTATCACTACAATTATTTTACTATAAATTCTATTCTACAAAAAATCCTCAACACTATAATGTGCTTCCTCTAACAACAAGTCAAATACCTTTCTTTATAATATTTTTAATGGGAGTGATCTGAGATTATCAAGAATTTGGTTGTATATACGAATGGACATGCAGTAAACATTATTTTTTATGAATATAAGTTTTTGGTTCGGCACATGCAATTTTTCACTATTTCAAAAACATGGAATTTCTTACAAATACAATAACTAAGCAAATCATAGAAAAAACCAGTACAATTTAGCAATATCAATGTCCGTAAAAATCTCCTGCAGAAATGTCTTCTGGGAAATCAAACAACAAGTAATTTGTCAACCAAGTATCTAACTTGCTTATTGGAATAGATATCGCCTTTTGTTTTAAATATTATTGCGAGTCAGTGTTCTATGTTTGTAACTATCTATTCCCAATAGTTTCGTCATTTTTAACATCTTTTTATGATATTGAAATACAAACAAGCAGACGGATGTACTGATGGTAAGCAATTCACGCCGCCTTGAGACACCAGAGATGGTAGTGGTGCATTACCTACCTGAGACCGGGATGTTGGTTTTAAAGTAAGTTTATCAGCACCTTACACTTCCAACCGGAACACGTCAAAGGCAAGCACAGACGTTATGGCGGCAGGAATAAGTAGGGCGGTGGTACCAATCCGGGCGAGTCGGTGAGAAACTCTGCTACCTAGCATTGCGTAAAAATCTTTAATACACTATGCAACTTTTACTCCGTTTTAATCTCTAACCGTTAAGTGGAATAGACCATTTGGCTTTTTGATATGAGGGTGGATCCAAAAGTTCTAAGCCCGACCAAGAAAATGAAAGAAAAGTGGGTCTAAATTTATTTTTATTTTTCGACATAATCTTTATCTAGCTCAACACACTTCTTCCTCCTGACCTGTAACTTGTTTATCCCCTCGCAAAAAAAATTCCGGAAGGTTGGTGAAATAGTCGTATACTGCGACTATCACATCATCTTTGGTCGAAAATTTCGAGCCACCCAAGTGTTTTTTTTAAATTTGGAAATAAATGACAATCCGAGGGGACTAAATCCGGCGAATAAGGTGGGTGGGGCAGCAATTCGTAGCCACAATCATGGATTACAGACATTGTTTCAACCGAAGTGTGAACACGTGCATTGACTTGATGAAACAAAACTTTCTTACGCAACATTCCCGGCATTTTTTCTTTTATATCTTCCCGGAGTCTTCGTAAAAGGTTACAATAATAACTAGAATTTATAGTTTGAGCTTTCGGTAAATAGTCTACAAAAATAATGCCCTTCGCATCCCAAAAAACAAAAGCCATGACTTTGTAAGTCGACAAAACGACCTTAGCCTTTTTCGTTGTAGGAGAGTCTGATCTTTTCCACTGTTTGGATTGTTGCTTTGATTCAGGAGTATGATGTTAAGTAGGGTGGTGAACCCAGCTTTTATCCATGGTAACAAATCTAGACAAAAAGTTCTCGAGATCAGTCTCAAAAAGTTCCAAACAGTCTCGCGAAATTGTGTATCGAACTCGTTTTTGTTCAACTGAAAGCAACCTCGGGACCCAGCGAGCAGAAACCTTATGGAACCCCAACTCTTCCGTTATTATGTGTTGCACCCGGCCATAACTAATGTTTGTTATCTCAGCTATCTTACCAATGGTCAAACGTCGGTCACCCAGTACGAGATCACAAATTTTATAGATGTTTTCTTTCGTGGTAGAGGAATTAGGCCTTCCACTCCTAGGATCATCTTTAATGCTTTCACGACCGCGTTTAAACTCAGCTACCCACTTTTTGACACTGGAATATGGTGGAGCAGACTCCCCCAAAGTGCTCACTATATCTTGATGGATGTTTTTTGGTGATAGGCCTTTTTTATTGAGGTACTTAATGACTGTTCAATTTTCTCCATTATTGAAAATTGCGTCAGATTGCTTCAAACAAATAATCACAGAAAATTTATATTTTGCAGTATCGGAATGAAACTGCGCACAATAAATTTATATGACACATACTAACAAATGACTTTAGATTTTAAAAAGATGTCATAGCTCCATGTAGGTTAGGCCACGAACTTTTGGATCCACCCTCGTAAGCAGCTCGTAAAAGGAGAGCACTGGTTAAAATATAGTTTATCACTAGCAAGACCACTGGTTATATAATGCTGTAAAATGTACTATTTAAATTGCGGGAGCTCTTCTTTATGATATTGGAAGGCAAACAAGCAGACGGATTTTCTGATAGTAAGAAACTCACGTTGCCGTACCAAAGATGGTAACGGTGCATTACCAACCTGAAGCGGGGATGTTGGGTCCCGTGCAGATGAAAGTTTACTTCATAATGGAACCGTATTACATATATAATAAAAAAAAGAAAAAAACGTAATATAATAGGATCATTATAATATAAGTAAGTAAGTAAACTAAGTATCTTTACGCCCTTATCCAAAAAGATGTTTACAGAGGCACAACCAAGGCACCCTCGACTAGTCGAAGACACTAAATCCTACAATGTGATAGGTGTCAAGCCTATCGCCAACCGGGTACACATCCAATCCCGAACAACATTTTGTTTTATTAGAAAATTGGAATAAACACATTTGTTATTGTTGCCCGAACAAAGAATTGAACCTGGGACCGGGATTATAATAAAATTTATATCATATAAAAATAAAGATAAACCTTCATTTTGCTTACTTTAACGTTCATGAACAACGTGACTTGTTTTCGTACCGGCCTTCGGCTCTAAAAGTTTCTAAAATAGTTACAAATATGATTATAATGCTCCTTAGTAATAGTGTATCTCGATACTAAACAAAGACAAAAGCTATGTTTTATCAAAATGGTTTCAAATAAAGAAAAGAAAGAAAAAACACATTTATCAGCTGACTTTACCGCAAAAGACTTCAAATAAAAAACTAAAACCACTTTTAACCACCAACTGATACTACTGCCTTGCTTATTCCTGCAAATACTTACTATTACTTGAGCCCTAACATCCCGGCCTAAGGTTGGCAATGCAACATTAATGCCTTTGCTATTTCTGGGAGGCGTGAATTTCTTACCACTAGTAATTCCATTTGTTTGTTTGTCTTCCAATATCATAAAATTAAATAAATAAGTAAAAGGAACAAATCTTCAACAAAAATATCTTTTTTAAAAATGGATAAAATGTCGTAACAAGAGTTGGCATGGCCTTAAAATATATCAATCAATATTTTGTGGCATGGCATAACTCAATACTGGTTTTCGGTACTCCCTGTTTGGTAGTTACAGCTATCGGCAACGTTAAATACAGCCAATGTTAAGTCACTTCAGTGTGTTGAAAAAAATTAAAATAACTAAAGTAGTAATGAAAAACAAAATGAAAACGTAGTAAATAAAAATGAAACAGTTTGCAAATATTAAAAGTATGGTAAGTAAGATAGAAAGAAAAGAGATCAACTCATGTTCATTTATTTAACTCTGCAGAACTTATAGTTAACTGTAGGTAGGTAATAAATTTATTTGAAATATGCGCAGAATAAAATGCTTCTATATACAGCTCACTGGTTCAAGGGTTGGCCCAATTAGCAAAATTGCTTTTGACTTTGCTAACAACACAGTAACTAAAGTGGTAGCCCTTGTGGACAGCTTAACCGAGGTCGTTATGTAATGGTCTTCCTAACTACCAACACATAGCTATTCATAATAGAAACGTTCGTAATAAGCAACCCGTTGATTGAATTTCTGGTATGATATTTCGAAAGTTTCTTGGATGTAATGTATCTTTTAGGATAATTCAACACGTATAATTGGAATTTCTACAGCTGGTTGAAATTAATCATTGTTATATACATCTACAATGTAAAAATTAGCTCCTAATGTGATGCCACTTTCTAAAAGTACAACTAATTCTACATATACTTTACTAAGAGTGAAAGTATAATAATAAAACAAACACAATTATAATAAGCATCCCTGGACATATTACATAAATTGAATCGAAACCCAAAAGTAAGACAAGTATGTGCTTGTATTATAAGTGTTAGTCAACGATTGTTAAATATATGAATACCTAAATATTATTATAGAATTATTTTATTTTTTTTAAAAAAACCAAACCTGTTTATTCTCAAGCTACGCAGTAAAATAAAAAATAATAAAAATTTGACGACTTAACCACTGCAAAAACATTAAATATTGAAATACACAATTTTAAAATATAATTTCGTTATTAAATACTATACCGTGGATCTTGTTCAGTTGAAATAAGTTTACAAAGAAAAGAATCTGCGCCTAAACGCGGAACTTTGCATTATCCTATGTGAAGATAATATAAAGTTGTTTCACCGTGTTGTTTATGAAATTACTTACCTTACTAACTTGTGATATTTTTGTGCAGTGTGAAAGTAACCCGGCGTGACAGCTATCGCTGGTCCTGGGTCCTCAGATCCACATATAAAAAATCCACATTATAAACTATAGATGTCATTTGTTTTTTTAAATACGAGCACCAGTCAGTATAGTAACAAACTACAAAGGCCAGATAATAAAAAATATAAGGAAAAAGAAGAGTCCCCCCTCCCCCCCTCTCCCTCTACCTCGCCCCCCTCTCTCTCTCTCCCTCTCCCTCTCTCTCTCCCCTCTCTCTCCCTCTCTCCCTCTCTCTCCCTCTCCCCCTCTCCCTCTCCCTCTCTCTCTCTATCTCTGTGTGTGTGTGTGTGCGTGTGTGTGCGTGCGTGCGTGCGTGCGTGCGTGCGTGCGTGCGTGTATGTATTTGTGTGAATGTGTGAGTATCTGTATATGTGCGTGTGTCTGTAAGAACTTCTGAAAGAATAGACCGACTTCGATGCGTCCATCCAATCATCTCTATCACGTCAGCTTTTAAACGACACCGTGTTTATTTATAACACAAGAAAATATTTTATTTTTAATGCATAAAAAGCATATTATTAAAAAGTATAAGTGTCCATTGAGATTTGAAATGTAATGAAGCTGAATATAAATAAGTGCTATACGCAAAAATAGGTCTAAGTTTGATGGAATAAACACATTTTCTTAAGATCTTCTCTAAATAGTAAACAAAGATAACGGAATATTCTTCAAATAATTTGTTGATTTAGGATCTGCACGTGTGTGAGTGTTTCAGTGACGTAATTCGTACTTACTTTAACTTAAAGTTATTAACGGTCAAGGGTAAATGGTTACCAAAACTATTATGAACTTTACATTATAGTTTTATGACTAACTAGCTGTTCCAGCAAACCTCGTTCCACCTGATCACTTTTGTGAAAGAAAAAATACAACGTTGTTTTCCCTAGTTTTCTCGCACTTGTACAGAATAAAAAGGATCCTTTGTCCATCTCCTGGTTCAAAGCTATCTTCCCATCAATTTTCAGCCAAATTATGTTAGCTGATCTTGAGTTGTAAGTAGTTACTTCTTTAAATATATTATAGACTAGCTGTTCCCGCGAATTTATTGCACCCATTCAGTTTGCATGGGAAAATTAAAAATTTTGTTTTTCCTAGTGTTCTCGCCCTCGAACAGAATAGAAAGTATCTAATGTCCTTCTCCTGGGTTGAAACTACCTGTCCATCAAGTTTCAGCCAAAATTAATTTTGAGAGTTTGCCAAGGAATTACACAATTTGATTTCCCTGGCTTTACTTCTTAGACATTCGAGACGCACAACGAGCTATCATCCATATTCATCCATATCATCCATGGCTCATGTTCTTTGCACTCGAACGAAAGGGGTTACTACCTCTTGGATTTTTAAACGGCTAAGTAATAGTATTCTATACATTAAACTGTTTTTCTAGGGCATTGCAACTTAAGGGTCTTTAAATAGTGAAAAGGCATATATAAGCTTAATCTAACTCTACTTTCGACCTCTTCTTAGCTTTCATTTAAGTGAAATAATCATTAAACTATAAGCTGTAGTATAAATATTCCTGAAGAGGTAGGCAGAGGCACAGCCAGGACACCCACAATGTGGCAAGCCAATAGCCAACAGGGCACACATCCAATCCTGAACAACATTTTTTTTATTAGAATATTGTACCGGGAATTGTACTCGGGAATTGTACATAAAGTCAAGTGCAGCACCTGGACCGCTAGATCACAGAGGCAATGACGTTAGTATAAAAAAATACTAATAAAACTATAGCAATAATGCATCTTGTCTAGATACCTATCCACATCCTTACCTATTCCTACCACCATAATGACAGTATTTGACACCATTCTGCTTACTGGCCAGAAGCCGTTACACTGGCATCTTTTAAACTTAAGCCCTGGAAATAACACAGTAACGCATTTACGTAATATTTAGTTAAAAGGTTTTAGCTTAAAATAACGTTCAATTGTTGTTGACTATGTTGAATATCGTTAAGAAAATTACATGTGAAGTAAACTTTAAATATTATTAGCCAACCTGGCGAGCTTGGTACCACTTCACATTGATACTCGTAATAACTACATACAGCTCGTATGGGGGAAATAAAGAAAATGTTTTGCGTATTCTCCCTATATTTTTTTCAGTTTTGTCTTCATAAATAACTTCTCCTGAATACAACCAACAAAAGAGATGATTTTTAGATTTGGTCCATCCGTTCAGGCATGATGCGATGACCAAGCGAAACGGAGATTTATTTTTATTTAAATAGATGTAGATAGTTTCGTAATGTTTTTGCTATATATTATAGAGTTATTGTTAATATTGCATACCAAATACGTTATATGACAAGAGATGATTTCGTAATCCCTTCTCCACGCCGGTAATTAAAGCAGAATGATGATGATGTCAGTAGTGTCAGAAACTTCCTTACCCTTCATACCGGAACGAGATAGCGACAAATGGTTTAGATAAGAGGTACAGAGAATTTCCAAATATATCATCTACGACAAATAAGACATAATTCAATGTTAAGAAAATAATTATAATATCTTCGGAGTCCTAAAAAAAATATAACAACTGCTGACCTGCCAAGCACCTCTTAAGTGCCATGTTTAAGTTTACCGTCATTAACAACGTAACCTTTACTAGGTAGTATATTCAAAAGTAGTTCCTATTGGTAATAGCTACTTATCTATTCCTGCCTATATACCGCTATTGGTGGTCGTTGATATTCCAGTTGAGGTTAGGGTAGCAGGTAAACTTCATTTTGCACTAGGCTTCACAACAAATGATTGACAATGCACCGTTAACATCTTTGTTGTCTATAGGTGCGTTTTTATTAGCACCAGGAAATTCTTCTGCTTGCTTGATTATTCTTAAAAAATAAACCAGATCAAATTAATTCATGTTGAAATCTAAAGAGTTTTATTGAAATTAGTAGTCTTAAAATGTTTTTCTAAAAACCTTTCATTTACTTTCTTGACATTGACGTAGATACGGTTTATATTAACTCTTATCATTTTGGCCTATATGTGTTAACCAAACGTAATCTTTCTATAAATTAAATTATGAATTATTTTTGACATATAATTATGTTGGAGTCACTTTTCGTGGGTAGTGACGAAAGATTTTTATCCATTTAAAAGTATACCACCGCCTCTTTGATCTTACGGTCTAGGTGTTGGACTAGACTTCATGAGGTCCCATGTTCAATTCCCAGGTCGCGCAGTCGCCCGATTGGTGATAGGCTTACCACTTATCACACTATGAGACGCTTCAGTCGCAGCAGACGCAGTCAGGAAAAGAAACGGCGAAACAAACTCCCTGGCAGCCAGGACTATAGCCTATCAACATTGTACTAGCACCGTTTTCAAACCTAGCCAGGCAGAAGAAGAAACGGCAAAACAAACTATTGGCAAGTCTGAAATTATAAAAAATAATATTATTACAAATGTTTTATTATTTATGCTTTCCTGCAAGGAAAGTTTTAACACTATAATACGTTTTCTCTAACAGCAAGTCAAATACCTTATCACGAAATCTTTTAAATGGCAGTGATTTAAGATTATCAAGAATCTGGTTGTATATACGAAGGGACATATAATATAAATCATTTTTGTAAATATTGAGCTTTTGGTAAGGCACAATCTCTTTGGGTAGAATTCATTCGAATAGCAAATAAAAAGCTTGAATCGAGCGTCAAACCTAATGCTACCAACTGGAACTATTATTAAATCTAAATAAAATTATTTAATTTTCAATTTTCCGCCAATAAATGTATACGTATTATTGCGTAACAAAACAGATAAAATAGTGCGCTAAGAATGAATTGGACTTACCGGAAGCTAAAACTCCCAAATATATCCAGCTCCACACAATACACACCACTTAACTGTTTTATTAGCACCAACAATACACATACTACTAAAAACTCAACGTACGTTTCGCTTCGTAACCGAAGCATCATCAGGAGAATTCGACTGCACTCCACAAAGGTTGGATCTAGAATTGTAGATCTGTGGTTATGCTTTTAAGCTCTCTAGCTTCACAAGTTCAATACAAAGTGCACTATAATTCATTCAGAATAGCCCATCCACTTTCAGTTACCTATATTTAGATTGAAAACTTCGCTTGGAGCATCGTTGTATACAGATTTCAATTGATGATATAATTTTTGCTGCACAAACAGCCAATTTGTAAATAAATTGCTAAATATAAATAGTGTTCTGAACAACGAAAGATGGAGATTGTGTTTAATTATATGTTACTAGCTGTAGCCCGAGGCGTTGCGCGCATGGTTAATGGTCCTACAGGAACATTTTTTGGGATAAAAACTATCCTTTGTGCTAATCCAAGTTACCTTCTATGTGTGTCCAAATTTCAAGAATATCGGTTTAGCAGTTTTTGCGCAAAGAAGTAACATACAAACATTCGCATTTATAATATTAATAAGATTAATATAATTTATTTTAACAGTTTTGTGTACAATACATGACAAATAATGTATCATAATCGTCATAGTAATTTAGGTGATACTATGATATTACATATATTAACGATAATGTTAAGAACCATATCATAACTCCAAATCCCTCAAGGGATAGGCAGAGAGTATCGAGTTCCAAATCTCATGATCCCTGCAAAACTTTCTGGATTCCTCAAGAATTATTACCCTTTTCATACAAACATGCTGGTCCCGGAGAATTTTGAGACCACCCTCGGATAATACCTGAACGATTTCACTGTGGAATGTCACCTGGTTGTGCCTCTGCCTACTAGCTCGGGGATATAGGTGTGAAGATACTGTTAAGTTAAATTTTACAAGTAGGTCCGTACAAGACTGAATAATCAGTTACTCGACAAATCGACATAACTAAAGATTATTATGTTAGGTTTTTCAGGTGCAAAAATTTACACATAAAAATATAATTTTCTGGATATTTTAATGATACAGGCGTTACTTTGCGGAAATTCATTATGACATATGTAAAATACGCCTTTATTTTGCTAATTCCGCGTAAGCAGTGCAACTGTCGTGGCAAATAATCCTTCAAATGACACAGAATGTGACAAACCTAACTAACGTTCCCACCGCCCATCTCCGCGACCAGAACACGAATAAAGGAAGAACTCGGAAAACAACATAAATTGTCATGTCTGTCACATGTGACAACCCTACCTAAAGTTCCCGCCTTCGGAGGTGGGACAGTAAACAGATCACGAATAGAGTCCGAACTCGGGAAACAAAACCACTTGTCACGTGGGAGGTGACTTGCTTGCAACTTGTAGAACACAAATTGCACATTTGAAACAATCAAGTAATCGGATTGTATATCAACGAATGCAAAAAAGAGAAGGATGTAAAATCAACTGTACGTTTATTTTTGTATGTTGGTTAAGCAAAAACTCCATTAATTATGAATTTATTTTAATAATTAATAGTTGCTCCGTCGAACTTCGTTCCACCGGTGGACGAGTTTTAGTTTCTATGGAAAAACCAAAATTTTCGTTCTTGGTCCGTCTCCTGAATTATAAATAGTGCGAATAACATGACTTTTTTAATATACAAATATATATAACATATTAAAGAAATTTCTATAATTTTTTTTTATAAATTTTTAAAGAAAGAAAAAATTTCGCCCCAGGCAGGATTTGAACCTGTAACCTTTCGTCTCAAGCCGACGAATGCTCTAACCAATTGAGCTACTGAGGATTCAAGTCCCGTGGCGAAATTTTTAATCCACAACCACGATCACAAACCACGATCTAATCGCTGGGCTATAATCCGAGGGTGGTGCCAAGACTCTCTGGAACTAGGGTGTTTGTATGCATGTGGTAGAAGATGGAAAGGTTTGGAAGGATTCTGAGATTTGGCACTCGATACTCTCTGCGAACCAATTAAGAGATTTGGCGTGAAGAAATATATGTATGTATGTATATATTATGTTATTAAGAACATATCCAAATTTATTAACACATATTCATAAATATTAGGTTTACGGAACATTTTTTCCATTTTCATTTTATTTTCAAAACCAGATACACATACATACATACATATCTTACACACGCCAAGTCCCTTACGGGGTAGGCAGAGAGTATCGAGTGCCAGACCTCACGATCCTGACAAACCTGTCTTGCTTCCTTCACATTCATAACCCTTTTCATACAAACACGCCGGTTTCGGAGACTCTTGACACCATCCTCGGATAATATCCGATTGATCTGATCGTGAAATGTCAGCCTTGGTCTCCCCGAGTACCTACATCCATCCACATTCGCATTGTATATCTGCTTTGTCAATCTTTCATCTGTCATTCTTTCCACATGACCGAACCAGCGGAGCATGCCCTTTCGCATTTTAACACCAACATTTTCTTTCAATCCCACTCTTTCTCGGATCTCACTATTACGAATGCGGTCAGCGAGCGTTACGCCACAGATTTTCCGTAGTGCTCTCATTTCGACCGCATTTATCCTACTTTCATGCTCTTTCTGACATACCCAACTCTCACTTCCATACAGTAAGGTTGGAATGAGCACAGAATTATTTTTAGCGAGTTTAGCTTTTTGACTCAAAACCTCGCTTTGGAATAGCTTACCCAACGCCCCATTCGCACTATTCCCTGCACTCACTCTCCTCTCTACATCCTCGGTGTACCTTCCATCCCTGCTAAAAGTACAACCAAGATATACAATTTCATTCACT
>NJDC01012474.1:0-17443 GCA_002245475.1 Calephelis virginiensis | reverse complement strand
ATTCCCATATCGTTTACATTGGACTCCAAACTCCATTCTGAGAGCGTACTAAGCATTTCCACACCGTTTTCATTCTTAAAATCATTTACACACTTTGAACCATTGCGTTATATTCCCATAGCGTTTACATCGGACTCCAAACTCCACCCTGAGAGTGTACTAAGCATATCCACATCATTTTCATTTTTAAAATCGCTTACAAACTTTAAAATAATTGCGTTATACTATACGTATAAACAGATAATCCGCCTCAAATGCTGCGGTAGCGGTAACTTTGACGGACAGTAACATTGACAGCTGTTTGACAATTCAAAAATTTTATAGGAACGCCAGTAGCGGCCAACTCCATACATTTGTCGTATGGTCCCGTCGTTCTGACCCTCCCATCCGTAGGTTGTTAGATAGCGCTGGTTATCAGTAAAATATCCTACGAATAGTTTTTTATAGGAACAGAATATGATTAGGATTCGTACAAAAAGCTACCGTTCGTAAGCAAAACGACTCGTTTTTTGAATATAGGAACCGGGCATTAGTAGTTTAACCATAATTATAGAACAATAAGGTAAACTATACTACTATGATTAGTTTATTAGTTTAGCCGTGAAAGCGTAGTAAATAAACAGACTTACGAATCAATATAAGTATGGACACTTACATAAAATATGATCATTGACTCATAAACATATATACAAGAAGCATATTATGATTTAAGATTATTCGTGAAAAAGTTTGTGATAAAAAATATATTTTTGGGTTGAGATTTTATTTCTAAACTACTAGCGTCCCGTCCCGGCTTTGCACGGGTATAAGATATACATATAAACCTTCCTCTTTAAACAATTTATCTATTAAACAAACCGCATCAAAATCCGTTGCTTAGTTTGAAAGATTTAAGCATACAAAGGGACATATGGACAGGGAACGCGACTCTGTTTTATACTATGTAGTGACTAGTCGACCCGGTGGACTACGTGTCACTTGGCATTACCAGCAATTTGTATATAGAGAAAATTAAAAAAGTTTTTCCTATTTGTCATTTCCTGGTATATCTTTTCATGTGATATACACGTTTTTTTGGAGATAACACTTGTACTTATCCACTGTATACTTTATATAATAATCATCAGGGCTTTGAAACTAAAGATAAAAAGGACTTTTTTGATTTAACGTTCAATAGGAATACGATGCTGTAAAAAGTGAAACCGTTTGGCTAGAAAGTGTTAAATAAAGTATACATTGGATAAGTACAAGTGTTATCTCCAAAAAACGTGTATATCACATGTATATACAATGGAATTCCACCAAGTGCCGACGATAGCAAGTATAGATTCTTTTCATGTGACCCTGCTAGTGATAATAACCAACACAACAAAGAAAGTATTTGCAAAATTGGTCCATCTGTTAATGCTTGATGCGATGACCATACGAAATATAACGGGAATTTGATATATCTTACATAATATAAAATTCCCGTGTCACAATGTTAGTTACCGTACTCCTCCAAAACGGCTGGACCGATTCTCATGAAATTTTGTGAGCATATTAAGTAGGTCTCAGCATCAGCTAAAATCTGTTTTTTATAACCCTAAGTGATGAGGGCGAATCACAGCAAAAAAATCAGAACAACGTCTGCCGGGTCAGCTAGGATATATATAGATTCCCTACAGTGGACTCCAGAAGTACTAAGCAAGATGTATCAAGTAAGTCTAATTACTTAGGTAATGGTTGGGAATTTTAAGAATTCTAATACCGCCAGTCCATCCAGTTTCATCATCAGATCATCTTCATGCCTTTATAAATTTATCATCTGATTTACAAACATACAAAACTTCAGCTCAATCGGTAACCGGGAAGTGGATCAAATCTAACATGCTAGATTCCACCCGGATAAACATATACAAGGTTACTTTGATATGACCGGCCAAATTTTAAAATTAGTGGTAGCTTAAATGGTAATGCATTTTAAATATTTTTGCCAAATTATAGTATTTACTTTCATAAAAATTCATTTAAAACAGTCCGCAATGCTTTACTTGTCACGCTCTCTCGTACCTAGAACAAGTCACAACGTCACTAGCCTGCGAACGCGACTGCATTCTGTGGGAACCAGTTTTATTCTTTGTTTACGTTATAGTCATGCGTCTTGTATAGATCGAAAGTGTTATCGATTCCAAATCGTTTCTCAACATTTGGTTGGTACTTTAAATGTCACCCTGTATATATACGTCGGAAGAAATTTACGATTTCACATTTTCGTTTGCCGTTCTGATTTCTCAACAAATGTATTAAAAAATTAAAAAATAGAATATTTTATTTGTGAAGTTATATTTCAAATTAATTAAAAGCAAAAAAATATTTATAGAAAAAGCTTTTACATAAAGGTTCTAAAAAGAAGAAAATATTTTTTTCTTTAAAAATATTAATCGCCTCTGTAGTCTAGCGGTCCGGGTGTTGGACTTGACTGCATGAGGTCCCGGGTTCGAATCCCGGGTCGGCCAACAAAAAGAAAATTGGGTTTTTCCAATTTTCTAAAAAAAAAGTTTTGGTCGGGATTGGAAATGTGCCCGGTTGGCGATAGGCTTGCCACCTATCACATTGTGTCTTCGGCTAGTCGTGGGTACTTTCGTTGTACCACTGCCTACCCCTTCGGGGATATGGGCGTGAAGATACTTTTACTTTTAAAAATATTAACAATGAACTTACAACCTCATTATACACAACTTAAATGATCATAAAAACTTGTCACGCGATTTTCTTGATTAAATAAACTAGTGCCTAAAATTTCTGTAACATCTGCTAAGTGTGAATTTATAAAATTTTTATTTAATTTAATATTGATAATCGCGATAAGTTTTTATAATCATATAAGTTGTGTTGTGTGTTGTAGGTTCATTGTTAATATTAATTTGAAAGAAAAAAATATTTTCTTCATTTTAGAGCCTTTCAGTAAAAGCCATTTCTAGAAATATTTTTTTGTTTTTAATTTATTTTTGTTATCGCTGGCTAGGCTTTTTAGTCTGTTCATCTCATTCAACGCATCATTATTGCGAAATCGTTTGCCGGTCAATCCAGTTCTTCAACAACATTATTTTTTTGCACTATTTATAGACCGTCCCAGAGCTCCGTTTAGAAGGGTAAGAGCTATTATACAACAGGGTACGCCTAGATGCCCTGAGGTGGTAGGTTAATGACATCATGTTACACCCCAGTGCCACTTAGCCCTCGGCACAGCCTCACCTTGTTTCACCTCACATTATTATTCGAGTTGGTCTCAAAGAACTCTTTTAATTGATACCCTTATTGTAGAAGTGCGTAAAAGAACTATTCTGGTAACTCGGACGGTCCGCCATATTGGATTTAGAATGACGTCACATTATTTTTCAAGTTGCTCTCAGCAAGTCCTTTCATTTCATTCTCATATTGTAGTCTCAATGAACTCTTTTAATTGATACCCATATTGTAGAAGTGCACTAAAAATAACTATTCCGACATCTTGGATAGTCCGCCATATTGGATTTAGAATGACGTCACGTATTTTATCATGCATTGTCCTAATTAAATCTGTACACAAAATTTCAGCTCAATCGGTTGAAGATATCTGCTTCGAAATTGAGTTCAAAGATTCTACCCGAACTAACATACATTGCAAGTTAAATAAAAGCTTTTAAAAAGCAGTGTGTTAGGACCAAAAAAAATTTTTTTTTAAACTAATGAGTTTAGCTTCGCGGTTTTTACAACTTCACCGAACTTTTCAGTGAGTGGCCAAGTTCCGATTAAACCAGAACCGTTGTTTTAATTTATGTGATTTTTTCTGCTTATTCTTACATTTAATATTTTAATATCAAAAATACTTACTACTAATTAGACTAATAGAAAATTTCTAACCTGAGTTATACAATAAAATACAATACAAAGTATATTCATTTGAGTTATAGATGCTAACGTCTATTATGACGTAATACATTCTCATTGCTTTCCAACTATTGACACCTGCTCTGTATACTTCCTACCAATTAATTGTTAACTACCGCTACCGTTTCCTGACATGTTTCCCGACGTATATCCTGTATTTGGTTACTTATTAGGTAAGAAATTACTTAATTAGACATAGCAAATGTCATACGTTGCAAAATCAGTACGATGAAAGTGATTTCAAAAGTTATTATTGTTTTTATAAAAATCTGCTAACATGTCTGATTTTTTTAACCGACTTTGATAAAAATGAGGTTCTATGTAGATTACCTATATTTTTTATGATAATCGATTTCTCCGTAATTGCTGTCATTTGAAGGAATATACTTTTGAGATGGTGGCAAAGTCTGGATCTGATTATGGAATCTCAGAGAAATCGAGGATAATACATAATGTTTGTGTAAGGCGTCAACCCACTAAATGAAGTCGAAGTCAGTTTTATGAAACTTTAATGGACTGAAACTATTTTGTTATCCCAAATTTGGTCGTACTAGTAGTCGCCCATTGGTCGAAATTCTACCATTATAAATTTTAATATCTTGTTGATAAGAACGCCATCTTAATTTCTCAAGACCAACTGCTTTGTTTCCAAACTTTTAGTCCGCCATCTGTGATATTTTATCATTATTATTAATATATTTATTTGTGTGAGTCAAATGCATGGTAGTGTGGGTAATGTTTTATTTATTGATAAGTATTATTATTAATAAATATTAGCGTTTGCACTTCTTCTACACATAAACTATAAGTGTGCCACATTTTATGCTCCTGCGTCCGCTCAATTTTCGTAAAAAGGGGTCAAAAGTTTAAATTTGTTTGATTTAATGTACTTTATAAGCATTATTATTGAAAAATGTTAGCGTTCTGCACTTATCCTACCAAATCCAAAGCTTTGGTATCACTTATTAATATGTAGATATTAAAAAATTAACTCATTCATGTAACCACAGAAACTGCCAGACTAATTAACAATTAATTCGGTTTTAGCCTGTATTTCCCAATACGCCAAAACTGCATTGCCAACCTGAGCTTTAGTATAAGTGAATGTGTTGGATCACCTAATCTCTGAACTGGAAGACGACTCGGGTGAGCACTGACACAATCACAACAGAAAAGATAAAATGATGAGACCACTCGGTCCAAGCTTTTGCTAGGCTTTATGACCTAATCAATATAAAACTGTAGAAAAGCAAAATTTGTACATTGAGGATATTAAAAAAACTACCCTGATGGGAACCGCGTGCTTATTTGCTTTCGTTTGCCATAAAAAATGCATTAAGCGCTTTTTACACTTAAAGCGTTAACACGTTTTATGCCTATTTACGTATCTCCTTTTTTCTTGCATCTGAGGTAACAATTATAGACCAGGCACACAATTTGACGATTGTTTAAATTTTCGACGTTTTTTTGTTCTCACTGTTTTAATTATAATCAAAGCACTTCAAGTATTTAAGACCCCGTTAAATTTTATGATGGCTATAGTCTAGTTTCTTACGTAACGACTTTTATTGTTCACAATTAAAATAATAACGGATAAAGGCCCATAACCGTCTACCGTGGCAGAAAACCAGTGATGTACGAGTTTCGGCGCGTAACCAATTTGAATTGACCTTGTCCATGTTGCATCTTATAATGTATTATAGTACTATGTTTTACATAAAATTATATAACTACACAGAAAACAATGTACATGCCTTTTAGATGTGCCACATAGAGATCGCTTGAACTATTAGAGATCCACTATCTTTCTTATACAGTGGTCGCGTCTGTGGTCTATTGGCTGCATTTGGATTCGATTCCCAGACAACAAAAAAAATTTGGTTTTTCCGATTTTCTAACAAAATAAAAAGTTGCTCGGGATTGGATATGTGCCCGGTTGGCGATAGGCTTGCCACCTATCACATTGTAGGACTTAGTGTCTTCGACTAGTCGTGGGTGCCCTGGTCGTGCCTCTTCCTACCTTTTCGGGGATATGGGCGTGAAGATACTTATAAATACCATGTCTTATTCCAGCCCTGAGATTAAAGTAGACGATAAACTTGATGTTTACAAGTTGCGGTTATCTGTTACTATCAGGGGAGCCTTATGCTTGTTCGTAGTATTTTATTATAATTTCTATCGGTCCTAAAGGTCAGTCCAAGGTTAGGATGACAAATCCTTTACTTGAGAAAATGTAAGATTTTCCTTACCTTACAAATTGCAACACTAAAGTGACGAGTACTGAGTTTATTTTGATAAGGATGAATAAGGCGGTCTTGGCAATTCTCATTCTACCGTGTCTTGGATACCTTATGTTCTTACCTTACAAACATAGGAAATGATTAGCTCACTATAAGTAACAAATTTACATTGACCTCGTCTATGCAAAATTATGTCTGTGTAATGTAAAACGGAACTCTGTTAAAATTATGTAATGAGTGTAAAATATTTGAAACAATGAGCACAGACATTATAGATGTGGCAGATACAAATATTAGCTAGCGATAAGTTGATTCCCACTTATTGTTTGCGGCCGGACACATGTAATTTGTATTATATACCCCATAATCAATAATGATGCATCAGATAAATATAAACATGAAGGCCTCAGTCTCTTCTAGTCTTGTGATATTAACATAGGACCTTTTTGTTAAAAGAAAACTTGATGAATAAATAATAAAGTGAGTAAAAATTACGTAAATAATATTGTCATTTATTATTGTCCCCGTGTTGATCCGGGCTCCTTTGCAGAATAGAATATCTGCCTTCCTATGCCAGGCAGCTCGTAAAACGCGAGCATAGGCTTACCGTCACTAATACCGTGACATCTGACTAGGTAGTAGAGTTTCGCAGCGACTCACCCGGATTGGTACCACCGCCTTACCTATTCCTGCCGCCATAACGTTATTACTTGTTCCGGTTCGGAAGGTAAGGTAGCCGGTAAACTTACTTTTGCTCCAGGCCTAACATACCGGCCTCAGGTTGGCAACGCACCATTACCACCTTTGGTGTCTTTAGGCAGCGGGAATTTCTTACCATCAGGAAATCCGTCTGCTTGTTTGCCTTCCAATATCATAAAAAAAAAGTTTTATTTATTTATCACAAATTTTGAAACGAAAGAATTTACTCTTCATATAATGGCCTTACAATACAATACAATAACTCTTTATTGTGCACCAAATACAGAGAAGTTACAAATACATTAAATAAAACTTAAATTATAAGATACACAAAGGTGGCCTTATCGCGAAGTCAGATATCTCTTCCAGGCAACCCTCGAGTATATAACAAGATTTAGCGAGAGTGTAATGGTGCTCTTAAAAACATAAAAATGCATCTAATACTAGACAAAATAATACAAAAATAAAAGTAATTATATTTTGTTACGGATATTTTATTTATTATATAAATAAAACACATTTTAGCTTAACATTAATGTAATTCGCACATATGATTTTTACTAATTTATTTCGATTTTTAAGTCTATTAACCTCAAAAGCTTCATGAATAATATGTACCAAAGATATTTAAATAAATAAAGCCATGCGATAATTATGTAATGTATGTATATTTATTATAATAATGAGCATGGACGTTTCAGATGTGCTAGATACAAATTTTAACTGACATTGTGATTTGACCACATCGTTTAGCTATGGGCCTGGACCATCGACTTCAGGCTATAAATAATAGTAAGAGAACTCGCAATTCCAAATATGTAGTAACTCCTATCATTGGCATGCAATAAGCCCGCCGTACTTTAAGCTGACATCCTCGATAATATTTAAAAGAAAAAAAGAAATAAGACAAACAACCCTACAATTTCGTGCCTTTTTTTGGAGATTTAATACATAATGAAAGTGTCGAACCGTGCTTCTATATCTTAATCAGACGCTTTCGTGTTAATGCAAAAATTCCCCCTTGGATTCCCCTACCATAAACAGCCTACGTAATTTTAGTTGTAAAGACTTTATATTTTAGCCTTTTCCCACGCAAGTGATAAAATTAAAAAAATATTATAAAATAGAATCACTAATTACAGTAATTGAAAGACAAAGATCATGGGTACAAATCTTGCGAACAAAAATAATTTCCCCGTTATGTGGTGGTGTTGGTCCGTTATGTAGGGCTGTTTAGCCGGAAGACTTGAAGAATAGGCATTCCATCCCAACCTCAGGACAGCGATGAACCTGCAACATCTATAGTGTCTATAGGCCTCGGATGTCTCTAGCCATCTGACGAGCTGTGTATTTAATTGCTTTTCACATAAAAAAATAAAAAAAAGCTTGATATTTGATATTTTCCATCGTCAACGCTTGGTCAAACTTCCAAATATTCATTTTTTTAAATGAAGAAACACTTGTACTGTTTTATGTATCACAACGCATCTTCAGGGCTAAAACTTCAATTTTTAGCCCAGATGATACTAATAAGCAAAACCGGTAGGCTATTTATAATACAATAAATTATAAGTGATACGTAAAACAGTACAAGTGTTTCTTCATTTAAAAATATGAGAAAAACTTAACAAATACTTGTGATAAATACGTTGATATATAATGTTTTAATGAACGAAAAGATAACGTTCTTGTGACTGTATCTAAACTGTATTCGGTATATTCTATGCGACTCCGAAAATCGTTGGTTTCGTTCTTGTGACAATTACAACGTTTTACGACTGCTAATTAAGTTCAAATAACGTGCCAGTATATTAATTGATGGATTTATTACTGTACCCACAAATTTGTCACCATGATAAAAAAATAACAAAGTTTTATGTGAAACACCATTACAATTTTTCGTACACTTATTTATATCAGAAAGGTTCTTGTGTCGCATCTATGCAAATCATTGACCTCTAAGTATATCCTTTTTCTATGATGTAAATCTAAAACCTATATTCGGATCGCACCCGCTGACTAAGAAGTAAACTAATGTCATAACGTGTTCCGGTTTGGAGGGTAAATTAGCCGGTAAACGTACTTTTGCTCGAGGCCTAACATCCCGGCCTCAGGTTGGCACCATTACCACCTTTGGTGTCTCTAGGCGACGTGAATTTCTTAACATCAGGAAATCCGTCTGCTTGTTTTCCTTCCAATATCATAAAAAAACCCAGCAAACTATGATTTCTTATAAATTATATTTACAAAAATATAATTACATTCTTATATTAAATAACATGCAGAAAGATTGGTACGAGGAGCAATTAATCCCCAAAAATTTTATCTTCTAAATGTTCTTTTTTTTTTACCTTCACCACAAAACTTAACTTTTTTTAAATGTTAAGTATGTGTAAGTATTTTCGGTGAGTTTAGATATCATAAAAACGTATACTTTGGCCCATAAAATAGTAGCTAATTCTGTGTAGAGAAGACACATGGCATGGTAAGATTATTTCTAAATTTTAAAATAGGTAGCTAATTTTGCAAAAAACACGCAAATGGTATTTTTGACATAGATTTTGTTTCAAAGATCGAACATGAAAACTACTGAAAAGTACTCGACAAAAATACAAAGGAATGGTCATGTTTAAACAATAAGTAAAGTTTAGTTTTACCAGAGATTAGTAAATATAATTATTTATATTGTCTTTGGTTTTACTGACATGAAGATAAAGTTTCTGTGTGAGTAAAAGAATATACAGAAACGAACAAACAAAACTGTTTTAAAACTTGTTTTAGGCTTTAAGGATGAAAACCTAAATGATATTAGGCTATGTAGTTGTAACTAATTATTTCAACTACATAGCCTAATATAATTCTCAAACTCCAGCTTCTTGCAGCAAAACTTAGCTGTCACTAGTTTCCAATCTAAGTACAAAACTAGTGCATGAGAAATGTTGCCATATACAAATTACAAACTGCAAATATTTGTAGGGGATACCAACAATTCGACACAATTTACATAAAGTTTTAACTAAAAATAATACAATGGATTTGATTAAAGTAAACATCACGATCTGTGTATAATCAGATTAGATGACGAATTACAAACGTTTAAGTACTATTATTCAATTTTTGTTGACAAAACCACCGTGGCTAATAATTAGGCAAAGTCCATTTTGGAATAATACAGTTGAGAAACAAGATGGCGATGGGAAAATTCTCCATGGCCGATATCTTGCAACCTATTCGCAATGGATCACTAAATTCTTTATGTAGAAATCTTCGGATTAACGGAAATTGTTGATCCGAAGATTTCTTAATACTTCTTTTAAATAATAAAAATCTAGGTGTATGTGGTCAAACACTTTCGAAACGACTTGACCTATTCTAAAGTATCTTTAAGCCCATATCCCCGGAAAGGTAGGCAGAGGCACAACCAGGGCGCTTAAGACTAGCCGAAGATACTAAGTCCCACAATGTGATAAGTGGAGAGCCTATTGCCAACCAGGCACATACCCAATCCCGAACGACAATTTTTTAATTGAAAAATTGGAAAAACCAAATTTTCTTTTTTTGCCCGTTCCGGGAATCCGGAACCTTATGCAGTCAAGTCCAACATCTGGACCGATAGACCATAAAAGCAATAAAACTTTCTCCTTATTTAATCGATTTTTAAAACTTTTTAAGTTTTCGAAGTAGAATGACGTAAAACAGAATCTCTGCAAGTCCGCCCATCCGTATGTCATGTCAACTTCATTCCCTAACTATTAGGACTACACAGTTGATAGCTATTCTATGTGCTACTAAATACATAAACTAAAATATATATACACTTTTAAAGTAAACCACAATTAGCGGTCCGGTGTCATTCTTATTTTAATGAGGTCCTAGGTTTGATTCTCGGGCCTTGGTCGATCTTAAAACAAAATATGTTTTTAAGATTGTCTTATAAAAAAAAGATTGCCCGGATTGGATGTGCCCAGTTGGAGGTGTGTTTGCTACCTATTATATTGAGAGACCGCGAGTTTTACGTACCCTTATGTAACTCTGCTCATCTTTCTCGAGATATAAATAAATAAATAAATATCCCTGGACAAATCACACAAATTGAATCTAACCCCAAAGTAAGCAAATCATATGCTTGTGTTACGGGTATTAGTCAACGATACTAGTACATAGAAATACTCAAATAGATACCAGAATAAATGTAATAAACACCCAGACCCAGAAATGCAGACATCCAAATGTTTATCACACAAATGCCTGCCCCGAACCCGAGCCTCGCGGTTGGTCGATGTAGTTAGGCGAGTACGCTAGCCACTCGACCAACGAGGCGGTCAATATAGGCGTGAAGATCCTGCTTTTTGCAATACAAAAATAAATAAAACATAGGAGGGACTAGCTTGAAACTAAAACTTAAAAAACATCAGCAACCCCAAATAATGCATTAAGATTTTTAAGACCATTTTTCTCAACGTTACTCGTATGAAATATTGACGCTCCCAACGTGAAAAAGAGTCCGTAAGAGGTAGGCGAATAAGCACACTTGTCATCTGATGATAAAAGACGACGATGGCCTTTAGGGCCGTGGTGATGGGGCCATCCCTGCCCTGTGTCCAGGAATTTAAGTCAATTGTGCAAATTTACTAACTACTGTGACCTCCAGAGTTTAAAATGATGGTTATTATGATGGCAGCATCAAATAAGCCGGTAGACCCATACTCGGGTAAGCTGCTGTACTTTACCACTTAGTCTTGGTAGATACCTATTCAAAAAAACGCTTATCTCTTACGAGCTACCTGGAAGGGATGCAGATGACCTATTATTTAATTGTCCTAGCATTGCCGCTAAAAGATAGCGACGCACCTATAATATCTATGATGTTAATATACCACGATATTTTTTTCCACCAGAAGAGCCTCGGCCTCGTTCGGTGCCTTATTATATAAAATTAAACAAACAAATAAAATTAAATTTGAAAATATCAGTCAAAAAAGGATTACGCTTTTATAAATGGCAGACTATTTACATTTAGATCTTTACCCTTTTCCCTAACGAATATCTTTAGTGAAGGGGTGAAAATGTATCATTCGTAACATAAGGTACCAGTCAGATTTCATTAGAATCAGTTCAGGTGCTTTGGCGTAAATCGCGTTCAGGAAACAAACTAATTTTCTAAAAATGCCTTAAATATATTCTACTACCTACTCATTTCTAGTCATATCCACCTATTGTAAAAGTATCTTCTCATAGCCACGAGAGGCACAACTGAGGCACCCACGGCTAGCCGAATACACTAGTCCTACAATGTGATAGGTGGCAAGCCTACCGCCAACTGGGCATATATCCAATCCTGGGCAACGCTCATTTTCATTTTTAAATATCTTCAATGCACAAAATTTACAATTCTATAATTTTATTAATAATATATATTTTGGTAGGTTTGAAAACAGGTCGTATTCACAAAAAGAAAAAAAGTGACTGTAGAGTGTGTCTAAAGTTACACTAGTCCTAGGTATACTAGCCCTATATGCTGATTCAAACCAGTCAATAGTAGCAATCAGTAGCAAACCCATTTTACTACCGTATTTAATGTCATGTGTAATATATTTCAGTACGACAGCTTTCTAACTGTAAATCGAGGAAAATTATATCTAAATGATACTTAATTTATGACATAAATAAATTTAAACGATAAATAAATATTTAACATTTTACTTTTCCATGATACATATATTAAACACCTTTTAGATAAGCTAACAGGTTTAAATTTTTATTAAATCAGAGCTTTCTAACTAACACCAGTGGTCGCCCATCGGTAAAAATTCGACCAAAATACATTTTAACATATTTTAGATAATAACGCCTCTGTGGTCTAGCGGTCCGGATGTTGGACTTGACTGCATGAGGTCCCGGGTTCGAATCCCGGGTCGGCCAACAAAAAGTAAATTGGATTTTTCCAATTTTCTAATTAAAAAAAATGTTGGTCGGGATTGGAAATGTGCCCGGTTGGCGATAGGCTTGCCACCTATCAAATTGTGGGACTTAGTGTCTTCGGCTAGTCGTGGGTGCCTTGGTTGTACCTCTGCCTAGCTCTTCGGGGATATAGGCGAGAAGATACTTTTTTTAGATAAGAACGCCATTTTCATATTATCAAGAGCAACTACTTTGTTTACAAACATGTGAATATAGTTTGTGCGCCATCTGTGAACTTTTATCGTTATCATCAATATATTTGTTTGTTATGTATGTATATATGTTATGTCAAATACATGTTAATATGAGTAATGCTTTACTTTTTGATTTAATGCACTTTGTGAGCATTATTATTGAAAAATATTACCGTTCTGCACTTAAACTATAAGTGTGCCGAATTTCACACTCTTCCGCCAAAACAATTTTTGTAAAAAAAAGATCCAAAGTTTTTGCTTCACGTATTAATATAATAGTAGTTGTCGCCCGTGTCGGAATTCGACCATAATAAATTTCAATATCTTGTTGATAAGAACGCCATCTTCATTTCTCAAGACTAACTACTTTGTTTCCAAACTGTATGATGCGCCATCTGTAATCTTAAATCGTTATCATCAATATATTTGTTTGTGTGTGTCAAATGCGTGGTGGTGTGGGTAATGTTTTATTTATTGAGTTAATGTACTTTATAAGCATTATTATTGAAAAATATTAGCGTTTTGCACTTCTCTTACATATAAACTGTGAGTGTGCCAAGTTTTATACCCCTCCATCAGCGAATTATTAGCTCTGTAGCAAAACATGTTTCTTTACCCCAGGTCCTTCATAAGTCGGCTGATAGTATCGAGTGCCAAATTTCACAACCCTTGCAGACCTGAATAGAATCTTCCGCATTTATTGCTCTTTCCATACAGACTCCTTTCGTAGACTCTTGACACTGCCCTCAGATAAAGTCCTATCAATTTACGGCCAATATTAATAATCAATCCTAATCCAAAACTTGCTGTCCAAGATTGATATTTTGATCCATTTTTATGTTATCGCTTGCCAATAACATATCTGTGGACAGGATAAATATGGCAATTAGGTATGGGATAGGCTGCCGGATACGCAGATCTAGATTGCTTGAAATCCATTAGATTGAGATAATTTATTAACATTGGCCGTTAATCGTGGAGTGTCAACCCAAGTTCACATCATCCATCCACATTCGCATTGTGTATTTGTTTTATCAATATCATCAAAACAAATTTAATTAAAATGTAAGTGAAAATTAAAAAAATCCTTTATATCCTTGAACAGGTGAGCAGAATTCTAGGGCAGAATAGCATAGCTTCATCATGTGATAAATGGCAAGCTCTTCATTAACCAGGCAAAATACCATCATTCTTACAATCAGGAAATCCGTCTGCTGGTTTGCCTTCCAATATCATAACAAAAGTAAGATCCATAAGATCCGGGCAACATAATTCTTTTTTTTATTATAATGGAAAGCAAATAAGCAGGCGGATTTCCTGATGGTAAGAAATTCACGCCGCCTAATGACGCCAAAGGTGGTAATGGGGCGTTGCCAACCTAAGGTCGGGATGTGAGGCCTCGAGCAAAAGTTACCTTACCCTCCGAACTGGAATACGTCAACGGCAAGCATTGGACATTATGGCGGCAGGAATAGGTAAGGCGATGGTACCAATCCGGGCAAGTTGCTGCAAAATTTTACCACCTAGTAGGATGTCACGGTGTTAATGACAGTAAGCCTATGCTCACCTTTTACGAGCTGCAGATAGTCAATTGTGCAAAGGAGCTCGGACCAACACGGGTAAAAGTATTCTATGTATATAACATTTTTTTTTTATAAATTTGTATGCAAAACGACTTATTCCTTAAATACAGAAACCGGACCGTCCCGTCAGAGTTTATCGATATACCTATTTATAAAATAAAAAAATATGAGTGATACGTGAAACAGTACAAGTGTTTCTTCATATACTAATATGAATATTAGGACGTTTTACCAAGCACCGACGATGGAAAATATGAAATCCTAGGTGTTGCCCGCGGCGTTGCTCGCTTGGTCCCACAGGATCATTGTTTCGAGATAAAAAGTTTGTATGTTTTATGTTACTTGGATTAACACATATGATAGAAATACATAAAAACTATCATATGTGTTAATCCAAGTCATCCTCTATATGTATGCCAAATTTCATGAAAATCTGTGTTAGTTTATCAGTAATAGTAATTTTAAGTTTTTGCGTGAAGGAGTAACAAACAAACAAACAGGCAAACTTTCACATTTATAATATTAATAGGATATTTATAGATATAATTTTGACCGCCCCTTTGGTCGAGTGGCTAGTTGTCTACTACACCGATTAACCGCGAGGCTCGGGTTCGATTGCCGACGGGGGCAGGCATTTTTGTGATGAATATTTAGATGTCTGCATTTCCGGGTCTGAGTGTTTATTAAATATATTCTGGTATCTATTTAAGTTTTTCTTTGTATTAGTATCGTAGACCTACACCCATAACACAAGCATATAATTTGCTTACTTTGAGGTTAGATTCCATTTGTATAATTTTTCCTGGTATATTTATTTACTTTTCTTATTACTTATTTTTCAATAAAAATATTTCTTTATCTCTACAAAGTCTATTAAATTGTTTACTTTGATAAAATTACAATAATAATCACTAAAACTCTTCTTAGATAATTCATGGCGAATTTTCAATTTCACGGCCTATCAGTGACAGGGCAAATAATAATTATTGAAAGTAAAAAGAAGATCGCAATCCAACCGCGACCGCAGACCGAAAGGTTTGTTCTATTGATACAGCGACGTGATTATTTAGAACTTATAATAGGAAAACAATGAAACAGATTGACACTTATTGGTTACGTCTGAATTAAATGCGAGAAGAGTCACAGACGATATTATATTTTATGACAAAAAACAGGTTGCACTCCGGAATTGCATGCAGAAGTGAAAACTTGAATATTAACGTTGTGCATTTTTGATATTTTGGAATGGTAAGGGAATAATTTTGCACGCATTGCTTTAAATATCAGTATGAAAGTACTATCATTTATGTGGTAGCATATTCATTTATTGCGGTATCGTACACAAACATGACAACAAGAACATTCGCGCAAGCGTCCTGCGCCGTCTTAGGAATTTTCGATCAGGTCACGTGTCCTGACGCGAGTTTAGAAGTTTTTATCCATTCCAAAGTAGTGCGCAACGTCGCTAAAGAAATTTTCACTTCAAAAATGCCTGTACAGTGAGTAACGTGCATATCTGATCCCTAAAACTCGTAACCAGCAATATTTTTAAAGAACTTTCCTTTTGCTGTCTCTAGGCTGCGTGAATTTCTTACCATCATAAAAAATATCATAAAAAATAAACCTTACAAAAACTCTACCTAAAACATATGATTATGTAATACCACACAATGGCCTGCTCTTATGGGGATACTCGAACCTTTTAAAAAAAAGCATCTTCACGCCCATATTCTCGAAGTGGTAGGCAGAGGCACAACCAGGGCATCCACGTTTAGCCGAAGATACTAAGTCCCACAATGTGATAGGTGGCAAGCCTATCGCCAACCGGGCACACATCCAATTCCGGGCAATTATTTTCTATTAGAAAATTGGAAAAACCGTATTTTTTTTGCTGCCCGATCAGGAAATCGGACCCGGGACCTCAAAAAGTCAAGTCCAACACCTGGACCGCTAGACCACAGAGGCGATAAAATCTTTCAAATAATCGGAGGCATTAGGCGTGTATGTCAAATCATCAGGGCATTAAATGGTCATTTAAACGAATTAGGGTACCAAAAATATGAAATACCGCCTCTACAAATTACGAGAAAATTAGCTTTTAGAGTTATCCCATGTTCTAAAAAAGGAAAATTAGTTATGAAATGATTTACTTAGTTTTGTAGTTTAGTAATCAACGCAAATATCTAATCTCTTTATATACGCACATATCTTAATGCTTGGTTTTCATGTTTTCCTAGTATTGTTAAGGCTCCTTTGCAGAATAGACCATTTGTCTTCCTGTGCCAGGCAGCTTGTAAAAAGCGAACACTGGCTTCTCGTTATTAACACCGTGACATCTGAGTAGGTGGTAGAGTTTCGCAGCGACTCGCCCGGATTGGTACCACCGCCTTACCTATTCCAGCTGCCATAACGTCATGACGTGTTCCGGTTCAGAGGGTAAGGTAGCTGGTAAACTTACTTTTGCTCGGAGCCTAACCTCCCAGCCTAAGGTTGTCAACGCACGATAACCACCTTTGGTTGAATGAAATTCTTACCATCCAAACCATGAATTTCTTACCATCAGGAAATCCGTCTGCTTGTTTGCCTTCCAATATTATACAATAAAGTATTTTTTACGGTTGGCAATGATTATCGAGAGTTTTCTTCACATTTAATATTCTTTTCGTAGAAACATGTCATTTTCGATTTCTAGACAAAACGCGAATGATTTTTCTGTGGAATATCAAGCTAAGTCTACCTGGGTACCAACGTCCTTCCGCACTCGCATTATGCTCGTATACCTGATTTGTAAATCAATCTGAAAACCTTACCAAAAGACAGAACCAACGGCATATGAACGGCATAACACTTTCAA
>NJDC01012442.1:31854-44042 GCA_002245475.1 Calephelis virginiensis | reverse complement strand
CAAATTAACGGAGAAACATAATATGTAAACTTCAAGAAATTAAAACTAAAGACGTACTGAAGGACTCAAATAAGCTTTGTCTTAGTGCAGGAAATGACTTTTAAAAAGGGGAAGACAATATGTTACGAAACTGAAGAAATGAATTTAAAATTTTAATATGAAAAAGAATTTATTAGGTATTACGGAAGACGTGGCAGCATGGCCTAAAGGTCTTAGCCGGCCCCAGAAAGGGGCAAATTAACTTAAAAAAAACAATTAAAAAAAAATAAGTAAAGTAATAATAGGGAAAAATGATGTAAACATTGTCGATTTTAAAGTCGATTTCACGGATTACATTACTTGATCGATTTCGCCTAGTCTGTTGTTGAAAAGTTGAAACTGCAAAATAGTGTTTATTTTTATCTTTTGTTGTGTTTTTAGAAATTTTCAATCTACTTTCTAAGTTGTAATTGTAATTGAATATAAACGTGCAAAAAACCGTAATCATGCAAGGTAAAACTGCTTACATTTGCAATTCTTTTATTTACTCTATATGTCAGTGTTATCGTTAATTAAATAAACCCCCTTGTTCTTTTAGATACGAGGCCCGAACTATATGAAGAGGTTAAACTTTACAGGAATGCCAGAGAACGTGAAAAGTGAGTAGCTAATCTCTAAACTTTTTTTTCTTATAATAGGAAATTTAAGTTCTTTTTGCTTTTGCTTAATATATATTGAGAATAAATAAAATAGAAGACGCTAAAATCAAGCAATAGATACCTTGTTTACAACATGCATTTACACATTAAATCAGTGTTTTTTTGCAATTTGGGTGGCAGATTGCAAGAATGATCCACCTATTCTGACTACCAGTTAAATCTAAATTACTAGATTATCCCACTAATTTATGTATCAAATTTACAGACATGACAATATGGCTGAGCTCTATGCCGTTGTCAGTTCCTTGCAACATTTGGAAAAGGCCTATATGAGAGACTGCGTCAGGGCACAAGAGTATACTGCAGCATGCAGTCGTTTACTAGTCCAATACAAGGTGGCATTCAAGCAAGTCCAGGGGGATGAATATCCTACTATTGAATCCTTTGTCACTAAGTTTAGGGTAAGTTGAAATCCATACCTGATTCAGATAAGAATAAATGTTTTCTGCAGTTTCTAAACAAATTGTGATAAAACTTATGTTTAATCATCCATGTTGTTTCATCCCAATTATTTAAAAATAAAATAAAATTTATAATGGAGTATTATGAACCTTTACTTGTCAAAAAGGGATAAAACTATAGAAGTTTTCGAAATCGTAGATGCCACTAGGTTTAAGATAAGATTCAGCATAACTACTGGTGGCAGAGTGTTATGGATCCAGCATCTTATCTATTCCTACCGCCATAATGATGGTCATTGTAATTGTTGTTGATGATAATGTAATTGTTGTAGGATAGCCAGTATACTTGCACAATTGTCCTAACATCCCGGCCATCGGAGCTATGCACCTACAATGTCTATGGTGTTCATAGGCCACAGTTGTCTCCTTCCATCAGGAGACCAGTGCGGTTGTTTGCTCACCTCACACTTAAAAAAAATATCTAAATCCTCTGATTAATATTGACAAGGTTGTTTCATACGTAACAGATTCAGTCATTTTTGTTATAACAATTATTACAATGTCTGAACATGTTTCTTATTTATTACAATCATTAAATTAATTCTATTACTTTTTAGTTAAATTAGTTTATGTATTTTTTACACTTAAGTGTATTTATTTATTGTTGGTATTAATGTTAACAACTTCAAATTTCATTATCCATAGGTTCTAACTTGTACAATTGTATTTTTTTGCAGTTAGACTGTCCAGCTGCTCTTGAAAGGATAAGGGAAAACAAACCAAACTTGATCAAAGATGACAAGGGCAATACTAATAAATATATTGCTGAAATTGTGTCTGTGAGTAAAATATCATGACCTTAAATATTTGTAAATGGATATACAAAAGACACCCTTGTACCATAAGTACCATTTCAATAACATGCTTACGCTTTTATGGCGATCAAGATTCTTTATTTCTCACTGATTTCTTGGAGAAACAATTGTTATTAGAATACAATTGTTTCCACTTGAATTCCTACTAGCATCATGTTATGCAATAAAGAACAAATCCACCAATTCATAATAAGATAGTGGAATTGAAGTAAAATAAACTCTATAGGCTAGTCCTGTTTTTTATTCCCAGTGTTATTACAGCAAAAACTTGTTGGATTTTTGATCCCTTTAGGACAGATTGCATTAGTTGTTAGTTTGGTTGTTTTTACAAAATCCATGAACTTTAAACAACCTTTGTATTTTTAATATTGTGAATAAACTTATTTGTTGTAGCTATTCATCACATTAATGGACAAATTAAAGTTAAATTTTCATGCTATGGATATGATTCAACCTGAATTGTTGGACTTGAGAGATGCCATGGATCGCCTGACCATGCTGCCTGAAGACTTTGAAGGCAAAATCAAAGTAAGATTGGTTTATTAGGTACTAGCTTTTGCCTGTGACTTTTGCCATAATTTAAAGTTTTATTTTGATCTCCCATTGAAACCACAGGAACCACAGGAGAGTAAAAGCAACTAATGATCGGGATTCAAATTACTCACTTGGCTATAGCAATTTCAATACTTAGTTGTTATATACATTCTATATGTTGAGTTAATAAAAAAACATTATCATTATAATTGCCTTTTGTTATAAAGAAAAAAGTTTGAAGAATTGCTATTTGGTGTTCCGAGGTGGTTCCATATTAGTTCTATCATGATCCAACTAGTTGTTTTGAGCTATACTTAGTGCACACAAATGAGGTTGTCAAGATTAGTGAAGTTAAACATCATTAAAGCTAGTAGTATGATGTTGATAAAATTTATTTATGTGGAACTATTTTGAAACCATTTCATAGCCTGGTAAAGTATAGCTGTGTGAAGTTGTAAAAACCTCGCGGTTAGCAACATATTAGCCATTTCAAAAAAAAAAAAAGAAAAAAAAAACCACTTCTTATCTTTGGAAAAAATATTTATTAAACCGCGACATGGTACCTAATGCGCTCAAATTGTTCTATTCCATGTTTGTATTTAAGGTACAAGAATGGCTGGACAAGCTCTCCGAGATGTCCGCCTCAGACGAGCTGTCGGAGTCGCAGGTGCGCCAGTTGGTATTCGACATTGAGACGTCATACGCCGCCTTTAACAAGTTCCTACACAAGGACTAATTATGTGGTACGAAATGTATTTCTCTAGCGATACTTGGAAGTTTGCGTGTCTGCATATGTGTGCGTTTGCGTATGTGGGTTTGTTTGTTTGCGTCACTGCGTGTTCAGGTGCGGAGATGTTTGAAAATTTAATGTGCTTCACATTTAAGGATAGCGCACACTGTTCACGGGGCGGAATGTGTCGGTTCGGGGCACTACTAATGTTATAAATGCGAATGTAAGTTTGTTTGTTACATTTTCACGCGTAAACTGTTTAACCAATCATCATGAAACTTATTAGAATAGAATAGAAATATTTTTATTCACATTCACCTTACAAGAGGCACAATTGTGACGAGTCTATTTAATACTAAAACTACCACCGGATCGGAACGCGGCCACACGCTGAGAAGATCCGGCAAGAAACTCAGGGGCTTGTCTTGTTTTCCTTATTCTATAGAATTTTATTAGTATTATATCACACATTATTACTAGAAAGAGATGGGTATGAGGAGCTATTAATTCCAAGCACTCTTATCCGATTATTATATTAGTGAATTATTGTTCACATATTCTTGGAGGTATTAAAAGTAACATAGGATACTGTTTTTAATGACTTAAACGCGAGCTAAGCAGCGGTTAAAACATAGTTCTAAATAAATTATGATAATCATTGATTCTAGACTGAAAGACTAGTATTCTAAAAAATGTTAAAATTGTTTTCTACTGTCCATTTTTAGCCACATAGACGTTTTGACTAGGTTGTATAGTTTTACAACGACTCGACCGGATTGGTACCACCGCCTTACCTATTCCTGCCGCCATAATATCAGTTCATACAATTGACGTGTTCCGGTTCGGAGGGTAAGGTAGCCGGTAAACTTACTTTTGTTCGTGGCCTAACTTCCCGACCTCGGGTTGGCAACGCACATTTGCCATCTACCAATATCATGAAAAAAGAACAAAATTCACACTTTTTTTTCGAAATTGCTACACAAAATTCTGCTTTCTGGAAGATGGTCATGCTACTTGTGCTCTAACTTGTTTGATTTTCTTTAATATAGAAAATATATCATATTTTCTTTTTATTTTCAGTTCGACAGCTCAAGCATAATATACACAGTAATAATAATATATTATTTGTAAGGGAATTATAATAATGTATTAATAATAATTTTTCAATTTATATCTCAACTAGTTATATCTAATAATATGTAATAAATATTGTTGTAAAATGTTGTAATTTTTTATTTAGGTAAATATACACTGTACGGGATTGTAGGCATATTTGCCTGCATGTGGGACTTAGTATCTTCAGCTAGTTGTGGTTGTACCTCTGTCTATATCATATACGCAGGTGAAGATACTTTTTTTTTATATGCACGAGAAACTTGACCCAGCGAACTTTGTGCTGTCTTCATCGTTTTATTAACGTCAAACGTTTGACATGGTCTAGTTAGTGCACATTTCTCCGGTTTTCCTGTATTAGTCTTTTTTGGGCTTTAACAAATATTTCAACTGTTCTCGAATGTTTCGCTTTCCAAAATAGTTAGCGATGTATTTTTTTTTGGAAGTGGTGTTCGACCAATGTTAAAATAATTAACGTAAATTTACATTTAGTATAATTAAAACAAGCAAAGGCTCTCCAAATGTTAAGAGACAACTGTATATTTATCCATATAACATACTTATTGTTACTTATAATGTTACTGGCTTAGATATCTTATGAGTAACTTAGGTAAGCCTAAATGCATTGTTGCCGATGGGGTCGTCACTTCCCGTCACCGAAAATTCGGAAACATTGTTTACTGACGTTTCGAATATACCAAATATAATAAAGAGAATCAGTACCACTGTTTCTCAAACATTGTTCTGCCATGGCCCGGTAATTTTCATATTGCCCCGTCGTCGTGACCCAAAGATTATTTTTTTTACCCCCAGCTTACTGTTACTTTAATCTATGTTTATTAATAAGACATCTTGAGTAAGAGAGAGTAATACACCCATTGTAAGTAAAAAATGTCTAGGCTATTTATTATACTTTAGGTTATATTATTTCGATATCGCATGTTTAGGGCGAATTATGGAGCCTTTGCTTGTTTTCGATCCAAGTTCGCGGATAACGTAAGTTTTATCCTAAATTCCACTTCTAGTCGTTTTCTACATTTATTATTGAAACCAGCCAGGAATATTGCGACCCGATATATTGATTGATCGGACTAGGGTTGCGAACGCGACCCTAATTGGGAAACGCTGCTCTATGCGAATGTAATTTTTCGCAACATAAATAATTCAATAAAGTGTTTTTCCATTACACATCACGAGGCAGTAGGTACATTAAAATACAACGAATTTGATTACAAAACATTTTTAATTTAAATATTTTAAATGTCTTAAAACAGTGGTAATGTTTTCCTCCAGGATTTGTTTGTTATTGTTAGTGTATGTAATACTATGTTTCTACAAGGTATGAATTTATATTTAAAAAAAAAGGAGAGTATTTTAACAAAATATATCTAAATTTTGAATTATAAATACCCGTTTTTAATCAGATACTGTTATTTATAATGCCTTTACTATCTTTGGACTAAAAGTTGAAATTTTCAGTGCACAGACAATGCATACCTAAACATCGACTCTAAATACTATTTAGTGACTGAATCCTACGCCCTAGCCAGAAATCTGTTTATGTCGGGAAGAAACAACTATGTCGGCTTGAAGAATAGATCTCTCCATGCAATGAATACTTTCCTGGATTTGGTCAACTTCATCAACAATGAAATGGCAAAGGAATTAAGGAGTTCCATAATCAAATTCTACAAAGTTAAATACTTTCAAGATTTTACTAATTATGTTATTACATTGGAAGAGGTGATTATTATTTTGTGTTTTTTTTCGATAGTGCAACAGAGTTAGCACGACGATTGGTGCAGATGGCGAGGTGGGTGTTGAGTAAGGGGAAGGAAAATGAGATCCAGCTGTGAATGTGATGTTAGATGACTATGTTAATGATTTTTTTTATTTTAATGTTTGTTATTAAAAAAATAAAGTAACTTCACGCCCATATCCTCGAAGAGGTAGAAGACAAGTCCGACGCCGGACCGCTAGACCACAGAGGCGAAGAAAATGAAGGTAGAAAATTTTAATTTTTAGTAGAATGGACGATTAATTACCTAAAACTAAACCACATTTAATATCCACACTAATATTATAAATGCGACAGTAACTCTGTCTTTCTGTCTGTTACCTTTTCACGCCTAAACCACCCAACCGATTTTGCTGAAATTTGGTATGTAGATAGTTTGCATTCATGAGAAGGACATAGGCATATTATTTTTTGGAAATTCAACCTCTAAAAGGGTTAAAAGGGGTGGCAAAGTTTGTATGAGAAAAATAATTATGTTGCACATTTTTGCAGGAAACTTTGAATTAATGCTTTTTAGTATAAATAATGAAACACGTATTTCAGGGTTTTTCGAATTCACCCCCATTGGGGGTTAAAGGGGGTGGCTAAGTTTGTATGGGAAATTTAATTCTATTGAAATATTTTGCGTGACACTGAAATAATGCTCTGCTATACAAATTATGAGATACATATCTAAACGTTTTTTTAAAAATCAACCCCTATGAGTGTTAACGGGGGTGGCACAATTTGCGTAGGAAAAATATTTAACAGTAATTTTTACCATAACTCCATAACGATAAACCACGTAGGTACATCAGTTTATCATTAACGAAAAACACACAAAGAAATTATGATACACATAGTAGCAAAATTGGTTAAAAATCCCTACTAATATTATAAATGCGAAAGTAACTCTGTCTGTCTGTTACACTTTCACGTCTAAACCAGTGAACCGATTTTGATGAAATTTGGTACAGAGTAAAAGTATACTTATCAACCTTGTTATAAAATAATATAAACATGGAAACGTGCAAAACTACGTCACCGCTAAATGTGTTTAGTATAGCCAAACTAATTTTCCAGATTTTTCTTTTAATAAAATGAACCGAAACTCTCCTTTTATGACTAAGTTGGTATAAAAGCAGTTCGTTTATATTTTTTTGTAAGAGCTCGGAGCCAAAGTCTATGCTATCTATACTAATATTAAAAAGCTGAAGAGTTTGTTTGTTTGTTTGCTTGAATTTTCAGTGTTAGAAAGTCCATTTATTGAAGACTGCTATAGGCTATACATCATCACGCTAAGATGAAGAGGAGCGTAGCACCAATGTTAAATGTTTTAAAATCGGGGGTTTTTTTCCTATTGAGAGCGTGCGCTACGTTAAAGGTGAAAGTTTCGTAAAAATCATGTATGAAAGAATTGTTCCCCTTTAAAAGTCCGCGACAGCACATTTCTATCTTTTAAGGTTAGCTCACTATATCCTTTTTTTATGCTAACCAAATTTGTTTCAAAATATTTTTTTTTAATGACTAACTTGTTGCTAATCTTGCGATTTTTTGCAACTTCACCGAACTACGAAGGTTATTTTATAAACACGATGATAATCTCTATCCAAAAAAATACGTCATTCATCACAAGTATTTAATTTAAAACAAAATTGCATATCACATCGCTCGATTTGAATGAATATCTTAGGATGTATCGCAGTTTTAAAATAACACTATCAAATAGAATATAATCACTACGTTAACACTATAGTTTAAAGACCGCGCGACACAGACGCGTGGTATGCGTGTGGTTGAATCCTTATGGAACGGTTTTGCCCAGTGCACTACTTTCTAAATTTATTCTTTCCAGAATGTCATCGCGTAATACTTTTTAGATGATATACTTACATTTTAAATAAAAATAGATTTAAGGTTGAAGAAGGACGTAGGCTGTTTATCATCTTAAAATTGCAACGGGTAGCGTTGGAGAGTTAAATATTAAATAAATAGACTACGCGGGCGAAGCCGCGGGTAGCAGCTAGTATAATATATATAGAAGCAGAGATTATCGAGTGCTAAATGACAAGACTCTTGCATAAATGCCTAGTTTCCTCCTTTTTTTTTTGAATGACTAATTTGTTGCTAATCTTACGATTTTTTACAACTTCACCGAACTTTGTGGGCCGAGCAGAGTGCTCAGCCCGAGACATCATTATTTAGATGGATTGGGCTGTTACCTACAACGCCAGCACCAAGGGCTGTCTCCCGGGAGACCGTACCTCGACTTGGTGCTGCGTTCTGGTTACTGGGTGGACTTGGTGGAGGAGTATTTGTGGCTCCTCGCTCGGCGTTAGGCGCCCCACGCAAGAGAGGTCTTCGTCGCCGAGACCGGCGGCGACGGTGCAGTGTTGTGTTAAGGTGATGTGAGATTGTCGTGTTCCGGTTTGGAGTTGGGAGAATAGCGTTTGCCGCGGTTATTAGGTCCGGGGGATCCGATAACACGTGGCGAGGTCTTCTATGATTGGAGGGAGCGTTCGCGACCGGTGTGTAGTCACACGCGGATGCTATCACCGGATTCGGGTGGGCAGCCGTTTTTTCAAAGTAACGCTCCGATAGTTCTTTGAAATGCTGCGCTAAAGTAGGTAAATCGAGGTCGCGATGTAGGTCCTCGTTGCGAACGTACCACGGGGCGCCCGTGGCAGTTCGCATGAACCTATTCTGGATTACTTGAAGCTTATTGAGATGGGACGGGAACGTATGCGCGAAGGCTACGCTACCGTATGCTAAGATGGGTCTAATACAGGTTTTGTAAAGTGTCACTTTGGTACGAAGTGACATTTTACTATTTTAAGTTTCCTCCACATCCATATCTCTTTATACGAACACGCCGGTTTTGGAGACTCTACATCACCCTCGGTTAACACTAAAATAAAAATAATAGAAGATAGATAGATATATTAATTTAGGAATTAAAAACTTAGCCACACGATTTAAATCCTCAGTAGCTCAAATTGTTAGAGCATTCGTCGACTTGAGACGAAAGGGTACAGTTTCAAATCCTTTCTGGGGCGAAATTGTAATTAATTTAGGCGGGCTGAATATTCCACATATGCAGTGAACCAGATCACTGCGGCCGCTCATCCGAATTACCACTGCATTTTTATTTTCTTCCGTCAAAACTCACAATGTAAGTGCTTGCAACTTTGGCTTCGAGTGAAACTTATCTGACCTCGAGTTTTAAATTTCTAGCGTCTGGAATGGAACAATGCATTCTTATCTTCGTATATTTCTTACTAACTAATATAAATAATTCAAGGTCGCACCAAGAAGCTCAAAGGCTTGGGTCGCAGTCAGAGACGTCATTTTCTTTAAATCAATTATCAAGTCGACATTTTAATACAGAATATTATGACTTAATAATAGATTAAATGTTAATTGATGTCTCTGAGTGCGATCGTCAGCAGTCAGGGATAGTGGATGCACAAGCTATAATGCGCCTTCCACTATTGCTAGATACCTGTTCATTAAACTCCATTTAAATATTAAGCAAAACCATTTTTGATATTTGATTTTGCAACAAAAAAGGTGCTTTTATCGATGCCTGTTATCAATCAAAGCATGTAGAGACAAGTTCACAGATCGTCCGTTTTTACACCCAGTTTCCGAAACGCCAATAAATTTTAAACTACGATTTATCTCTTCATAGCAGCTACTTAACATAAGTTCAGTTTAGACTTCTAAATCTGTTTAACATGACTTCGTATTGCTTCGGTTATTGTAGGCACTAAAACCAATGACGAGTTTTTCATTAAAATTAGGTAAGTTTATTACTTAATACCCAAAAGTGGGACATTAATTTTTAAACAAGACAATCTCTACTATTCTTCACAGATGGTAGAAATTATAGAGCATTGCCTGATCAATCCAGTGGAGAAAATCGAAGAAATTAGAACCCATTTTCATTCACTGATTAAAAACTTTGAAGACGTCAGGCATTTTGAAACAGTGTACAAATGCAAGAACCAACTCCCTGACGAAGTAGCAGCTGCCCATTGTATTTTACACCAGGCTGTGCTGTAAGAATACTAATGTACCTACTAATTGTTACCCACTTTGTGATCTCGCTCTTCAGGCTTCGGTTCTCAACCCTTGCCTCTTATTTTCTTTAAGAACTTAGCTCTCAAAGGACTTTGTAATTTCAAAAATTAGCACGTAAGTAACTTCATATTTTCAGTAATATATTAGAGGGGCTGAACTACAGCATGCCATAGGTCATCCTTATTCCTAAATCAGTAGCAAGTTCTCCAATACCTACGGACATTTAGACTACCTATTCAATATTTTTTCTGGCTCACCGGCATATGTGAAGTAAATAAAAATCTTCAGGCTGATAATTCGGATCAGCCAATATAAGTAGACTGCAGATACCAGCGGTTCATGTACGGTACTTAAATCTACTACCGGATCGGAATGAGGCCACTCCTAGAAAAATCGGGGAAAAGAAACTTATTAAGTTTGTCTTATTTCACATTTTCTAGCAGTTTATAATGACCATATTAGTTATAAATGAAGATCTGGTACAGCAAAATACACAAAAAAAAATTAAGCAGATGATTAACAGTAAATCAGTCCACAGCTTCAACGAAACTATGCAAGATAATCTCCTTTCGATAGTCGAGATCAAAACGAAGCAACATGCTAGAGTAATGAACGATACACTATACCAAGTACAAGACTGTCTGAACTTCTGGGTTCCAAACTTCTTCGATCAGTTGCTTGTGGAGGCGTATACAGGTAAACTTAGTCTCTCTGTCGGTCTTGGTCCTTTTTTTTAACGTGTGAAAATCCTTCATGGATACCTGCCACTTTCAGGGGAAGTGGCGGGTTATTTCAGACTCCTACCGACTGAAACCACACGGTGTCCATCCCTTCGCCAGGTACCGGGGCTGTGGGGACGCTTTGGCACACTTATACTGCCCCGGCGGCATTTAATTTCGCGATCCCCGTCGCACAGTCCCTCCCAACAGAGGGCTGCATGTCGTCAGAAGTGGTGCACGGAGACACATCGTGCACCACTTCGGGGTTCCAGTGGCGACAGGCACACCCGTACCTGCCGCAACCCCATACCGACCGGGTGGGCAAGATGGAATGCTCGCCGCGGGTTCATTTTTGCCACCCCACGCGGGCCCAACGGCCCACCTACCTTGTCCGCTCCTAGTGTCCTCTTTGGTCGGAGAGGGGTACTGAAGAGCGGCCTCCCTGGTTCACTGGGGCCTCGGCTCAACCACAGATACTCAGCCCCCCCGCCACGATAAGGCTCGGACCCTTCAGTCTTGACCCTAGCTTAAGGATATAACAATGCCCCACAAGGCAAGTGTCCGCGTGTTGATCCGGGTCCGCTGAGTAGAAAAGGCCATCTGCATCTCTGCCGGGCAGCTCATAAAAGACGAGCATTGTAAAAATGTTGACACTACAAAACCACTTGTGGTAGAGTGCTGGGCAGCTACTTGCCCGGGTAGGGATCTACTGCCTTACCTGTCCTGGCGCTATAATAACTATGTCATGGTTCGGCTCGGAGGGCCGGTAGACTTGCACAACAAGCTTAACATCCCGGCAACAGGACAGCGAAGCACCTGTAACATCTATGGTGTCTATAGGCCACGGTTGTGTCTTATTATCGGGGGACCCGTGTGCTTTTTCGCTGGTTTATCACATAAAGAAAAGGCAGATTATAATATTAAGATAACTAGAGATTCGAAGTTCCTGACCTTTAACCGATTCAGATCTATTTGATACCACCCTGTGCCTACTAAGCTGTGAGGCGGTTTCAATCCGGTTTGAAACTTTCAAACAAGCGAGCACAGATCTAACGCTATTTCGTCAATTTATCCGAATTCTGTGATGATTTGGCCGGGTTGAAATTCACCGCCTTGTTCTTGGCTCTACAAATCTTTAATTTGGCCATTATCGCATTCTTGTTTAGAGATTGAGCCGTCAGCCAGTCAGTGGCCAACATTCACGCGCACGGCCGTGTGTGTGTGTGTGTGTGTGTGTGTGTGTGTGTGTGTGTGTGTG
>NJDC01012442.1:8695-24630 GCA_002245475.1 Calephelis virginiensis | reverse complement strand
ACAAACACATATTTTGTTAACTATCTGCTTTTTATCGCTTACAATATTGTTGATATAATATGTGTACGTATACGTTTACTTTGGGCGGACATAGTTTATTTATAGTATAGAACATAGATTTTATTGAAAAATATGAAAAAGCATATAATTTAATCAATAATGCTGTACAACACTGTTAACATATAGAAATATATGATGCTTACCTTCTTTTTTTAATTCGGGAAATAGTATTCTTAGACAACCCTGTTGCCATACATGCTCTTGCGTTACTATATTCCAGAGGGTGGTAACGGCCGGTATTTTTCTCCTCCTCAAAATATTTTATGACGTTGTAAACGATTTTTCGTGCATCGCTATGCAGAATCTTGCCCCGTTTATGCTCCATTACAAACACAAACGTTCAATAGCAACAAAAACGTAATAGTTATAACAAGAAACTTTAACAAAAACAATAACAAGAAACTAATAACAATTTAACAAAAACAATATACTATAACAATGAAACGAAAATCTATAACAAACTCAAACAATGTAGTTACGTCTTAGCTCACAGAATAGCGAAACCGGACTGAGCCATAGAACACTAATATCCGAGGATCTTTCGACAGTTCTCGTGGATAATAACGGTTACTTTTTTTGTGTTCATTACATGCGAGTGTGAGTATAGACGGCAATAGTGTGTAAGCGAGAGGCGACTACAGTCGCCGCCATTTTCAGTCCCATTCTTTAAGTGCGCGGGTTGTATGTAAAATAATAAGTTGTTTGTTTACGCTAGGGCTTGACAACGCGGTGACGTCCTAAATATCGATGAATGTCACCTAGGAATATAAATACTCTTTAGTTAGAGATTTCAACATTGGCTGTTTTACCAACTTGCGTTTCGTAAAATACATTTCTACTTAAGACTTTTTATGAATACTTGATATTAAATTTAATCATTAACGCATTCGCTGCCACCAACGCAAATACGGGTTTTCGTTACTTTCGTCCAGTGCCTTGCACGCGTCTGTGAGTTCATTTATTTAGCAAGCTTTATCCAGTGCCTTTAACGCACAAACGAGTTCTATAAATTTTTCAATATTCTACTTATGTTTAATAAACTATTCCCTGGATCACTCACATTTAGTCGTTTTTAATTTGTTTTTCCCATGTTGGTCTGGAGTCGTAAAATCATAGACGACGTCTCCCTATAAAGCAGCTTTTAAAGGCGAGCATAGTTTACATTGGATTACATAGTTTACATTACATCATTACCAACAAGATCACTGGTGATAACGTGATGTGCAGCCACTAGTCTGGGTAGGAATCCACCCTTTTATATTTTCAAGCCGGTGTGCCATGAAATGTTCCGGTGGGAAAGCTTGGGAAGGTAGAATAGCACAACACGCTAAACATTTTAGCCACAGGATAGTGATGCACATATAAGATGTATGATGTCAATAATCTACAGTTGTCCCTAACCATAAAGATAGTCGTATGTTTGATTGCTGTCTCAAGTAATACAAAAAGTTGTACTTTCCTATCTGTTTGGCGGGATAATAATGACACTTGCATAATTTTAATAATTATCTTACGTTTTAACCGGAACATGATAATAAATGACTTTGTTGTTTCGGCCGACAAAGACAAAGATGGTGACCCTAAAAGACGGGCGTCACGTAGTAATCTATCATCTATTAGTCACTATGGTAGTGATACATAAAACCAATATTCACGAATACAATATCTTAATATACAACATAAACTTTGATGTTGTTTATATCATAATAGATAAGCATAAAGAAAATACGCTAATTTACTTATAGTTTGTTAATTTTTCGATATCGACAACGTACGTCGTCTTTTAACAACCCTTTTTTTTAATTCATACATAAACAATTACTCACACGCAGGCATATTTTTTTGGTCTCGCTTTTTAATTGACGTTTATCTAGTACATCCTAAATCTATGATTTGCCCCTTTCTGGAGCCGGCTAAGACCTTTAGGCCATGCTGCCACGTCTCCCGTATTAATTATTTTTTATACAGACATTAGTCACATGTCTTCCGTATTAATTATTCTTATACAGTCATTAGTCACTATTTACAAAGTCTTGAGTAAAGCCGTGGTCACTTTACACAAGCTCATTTTGGGAGATTTGGCGGCAGCGAGGAAATACACGATACACAAATTTCTTCATGATTATTTCATTTGTGCACTTTCACTGAACAAAATTAAACTAATTTCCACTTAAATTAACTAATTTTACTCACCATTCACTCTAAATTCAATAATTGTGAAAACATTACGACTAACTTTATTCACGATGGCGCCAAAACCTCTTTCTTTTTTTTTAAGTTAATTTGCCCCTTTCTGGGGCCGGCTAAGACCTTTAGGCCATGCTGCCACGTCTTTCGTAGTTTTTTTTTATTCAACATTTTTACTTTTTCCGCCAAGTGGTCAGTCACTACTGGTAAAATGTCATTTTGGCTTTTAAGTTTGACCAGTTTAGCACAACTTTCATATCAAAAAATAAAAAAAATAAGTTTGCTATGTTTTTTATTCGCCCAAATCATATGACACTAGTTGCCTTATATCTGAATGCTTTTTTACTTATTTTCAAATTATACGGGTTATACTTTTTCAAGTAAACTTTATACAAATTCGGGTTTGCTATGTATCTATGGAAGTCCCGCTTCTTATTACCTACGTAGTATTTATATGCTCTTTGAGTTTGACAGGTCGATGTTGTGTTGTGTTGTGTTGTACAGTGTTGTTTACAAATTCTAAATTGAACGATTTGGCACATAAAAATGCCTCAAGCAATAAAAGAAATGTTAGAAAATGGATATTCCTATGATGAAACAGATCGCATGCCAAGCAACATTAAAATTACGAATTTGGACATAATAATGTATGGTGTTGCTATTGTTGGTCATTTCGTGGATTTAGGTCTAGATTTAAATATTGCCGTTAGATATTTTCTATCTAAGATGATGATGGAATTCGGATGGACTCTAGCATTTATTCTCTTGCCAGCATTTGTGAATACCGCAGTATCTATTCGAATGTAAGTCTTAAATATTGAATAAATAAATTTGACATTATGACTCACGTGTTTTACAAAAAAGCATTACACTAAAGTATGTATCGCCTCTGTGGTCAACCGTTTTAGGTGTTGGACTTGACTGCATGAGGTCCCGGGTTCGAATCCCGGGTCGGCCAACACAAAGAAAATTGGATTTTTCCAATTTTCTAATAAAAAAATGTTGGTCGGGATTGGAAATGTGCCCGGTTGGCGATAGGCTTGCCACCTATTACATTGTGGGACTTAGTGTCTTCGGTTAGTCGTGGGTGCCTTGGTTGTACCTCTGCCTACCTCTTCGGGGATATGGGCGTGAAGATACTAAAGTATGGTAAGGCATCATTCACGGAAAGTCCGGTGAAGTTGTAAAAACCGCAATGTTAGCAATATTAGAGCCATACAAAGAATAGGCATCATACACATGAAAATTTGGTAGATTTTTTTGGGGTTGCTGAGAATTCGTCTTCCGCTCCATCATAATGCGGAAGTTCCGCAATATTTTGAGTTCTTCAACCATTACCGCATCCTCGTAAATAGAAAAATCTTCTTCCGCTGTCGCTTCCTCAAAATTTAAGAGGAATTTATAAGTAATTTCATTTTGCATGCACTGCTAAAGATTATAGATTCAATGATAGCAGAAATGCTAGCCTCTGAACCATGTTATAATGAGGATAAAATTGAAAGATTACCAAGAGAAAATAGATGCGTGGTACTAAAGATTTTTAATTTGTGTGTATCAATTCTCACTGTACTCAACACCGAGATCAGTTCACTACACTGTATAGGTGATTGATGGGTGATAGGTATCTCTTCCATCACTGCAATTATTATAAAGAGTAAATGTTTGTTTGATTATAATCAAGAAACTGAAAGCACCAAACAGATTTAAAACTATACTTTCACCAAAATTCATTTTGATTTGAACATGGATTTCTTTAAAATAATACTTCTTTCAATTATACTTTCATCATTGAAAAGATATGCTTTATTAGGCACAGTTTTAGTAATACTTTTTTATATATATGTATTGGAAAGGTATATTCCTACCATCAGGAAACCCATTTAGATTCAAAGGCATTTGTAGTAATGGTTCATCAAAATCGGTACAGCATTATTCTAAAAGTGTAGAGTTTTTACATTAGTATGAAATCAATAACTCTTATTAAAACCTCATACTAAATAAACGGTTATATTTTTCAGGTATTCACAAGATAAACAACAGCATTCAATATCAAATGAATTCACTAAAAGAAAATGGCTAAGGATATTTATTTTGGTACTACAAATGGCACCTATATTACGTTTTGCTGATGCCCTTGTGTAAGTTCTTAAAGTTGTTTGTATATGCTATAAAGTAGCAATATTAAATTTTTTGAAGTTTACAGAAAAGTCATACTAAAAATGTAAGGTGCCAAATATACATGTCTGCAAAAATTCATAGGGTGCCAAATAAGTACTCACAGCTTATGATAACGTAGAACAAAATATGATGCTGAAAAATCTCCTTTTAGTGTTTGTTTTATTAAATTTAAATATGACTCTGCTTAACCTATAAAGCTTGTTTTGTAGAATTTATTCAAAAACTATAGGATACAACTATTGACAATTGTAAAAAAAAAATACTTAAATAATAATTAAATTTAACTGTGATGTACTCATTTCAGTTGTAAAGTTGTTTGTCTTCAATTTAGCTTAGATAATATTTTTTAACATAGGCAGATAAGTGAGAAGACACATTTTGAACAAAATGATAATAAAATTTAAAGATTTCATTGATATATTATAAGCTACTTTTTCCTGTGACTTAGTCTGCTTAAAATAGTTATAATTTTCATACATTTTCATCCCCTATTATATTCCTATAGGGGTCAATATTTGAAAAAAAAAGTTAAAAGCTTATTTTTGAATTTGGATCATTAGCTATCATTAACATGCATATCAAATTTCATCAAAATCGGGTTAACAGTTTGGCTGTGAAAGAGCAAAAACAGATAGACTTTGTCTGGGTATGGGTGTGATATAATTATATTATGTAAATTTCAGTTATGCCATTAAATCTCGTCAAGCTGAACGTAAAAAGGACCAAAGTTCACAAAGGATGTATTACAATCTCATGCTCAAGGAAGATTCAGATGCAGCGTTGCTACGAATATTTGAATGCTTTTTGGAAGCAGCTCCCCAGCAAGTATTACAGTCTAGTCTTCTACTATACCAGCATGACCACCTTACATGTAAGTTTAATTGTTTTTTAATGATTATAAATTTAAACATATAAAAATGAATCATCATTGCATCATGTCTGAACATATAGAGAAATTATGGTAATTATTTTTTTGTTTTGTTATTTACTGTCAGGAGAAGGTTTTCATGAAAAGAAAAACCAGAAAAATGCAAGGAAAATGGAAAAATCAATGTTTTGTTCAATTAGTAACTGGTAATGTCTGGTAAAAAGCAATATGAAGTTCCCAGGATGTAGCTAAGTACTTAAAAAATAGGATTTTTTTGTTAATTTTCCAATAGTCTTTTTAACATAGTTTGATCAACATGCTTGGGATAAGATTATTGCTAGTTCATAGAATAAGACTTAGATTAATAATTTATTTGACTAGTGTTGCCAGTCAGAATGTTGGTATCACCACCTTACCTAATCCTGCTGCTATTTTATCAGTTCTTGCCTTGAAGGATTTCTTAATATAAGGTATAATACGAAAGGCCTAGCCTTAGATTGTAATAACAACATAACCACCTTTGGTGTCTTTAGCTGATATGTATTTCTTATCATCAAAATTGATTTTTACATTTTAATAACATAAAAAAGGAACAGTGGATAGTGCTAGTAATTTAAGACCTGTCTGTTTTTTTTTCAGTTCATCAGATTCTCTCAATCTGTTCGTCTATAGTCGGCATGGGTTGGTGTCTTGCTGCTTATCAGAGAGCAGTTCGCTTCGCACAGCCGGACAAAAACAATATGACTTGGCCTGGAACCATACTGCAAACATTATGGCACTTTCTAGTTACTTGTGAGTATCTTTTTTTATGATATAGGAAGGCACACAAGCAGACGGATTTAATGATGCCTTCCTCACAAAGGTGGTAATGGTGCGTTGCCAAGCTGAGGCAGGGATATTAAGCATTGTGCAAAAGTGAGTTAACCGGCTACCTGATCCTGCGAACTGGAACACGTCAATGGCAAGCAGTGATGTTATGTCGACAGGAATAGGCAAGGTCGTGGTACCGACCCGGACCAGTCGCTGCAAAATCTCTACCACCTAGTCAGATGTCACGGTACTAGTGACGGTAAGCCTATAATCGCCTTTTACGAGCTGCCTGGCAGGAAGGCAGAGGATCTATTCTGCAAAGGAGCCTAAGCCAACATGGGGAAATTATTTATATATTAATAATCTCTTGTTTTTTGTATTTATTTATTCTTTATGTCATATCAAAATATGAACAAAAAAGTATCTTCACGCCCATATCCCCGAAGAGGTAGGCAGAGGCACAATCAGCGCACCCATGACTAGCCAAAGATACTAAATCCCACAATGTGATAGGTGGCGAGCCTGTCACCAGCCAGGCACATATCCTATTCCGAGCAACATTTTTTTATTAAAAAATTGGAAAAACCCAATTTTCTTTTTGTTGCCCGACCCGGGATTCGAACCTCATGCAATCAAGTCCAACAACTGAACCGCTAGACCACAGAGGCGATACACATGAACAAATTCAGAATTGTTATAAGTACATAGGCGTGCTTTACTCCAAATAAAGAAAATTTCATATACATAATTTGTTACCTGTTTACCGGCTACTTCGTTAGCATAGAATAGTGACAATGTTCATACAAACTTTCATCCTCCATTATAGCTCTTTGGGGTTATTTTTTTTAAAATGATTAGCCTATGTCTTAACTTGGAAGTTTAGTTATATGCATATCTAATTCATCAAAAACGTTTCTGCGGTTTAGGCGTAAAGTTTATCACAAAGTCTAATTGTTGGGTTGGTTGGGAGAAATTTGTACATCTAGAGATAAACCTACTACGCTTTTGTGCCCATAATGCACAAAAGCATTTCCAGTCACCCACAGTCCATGCATTCTTTATTGCACACAAATTCCTAATAAAACATATCAGGAATTTGTGTACAATAAGGAATTTAACAAATAAATAAATTGTTTCTCCTTACAGTGAGCCGAGTCATCTCAATATCAATCATAGCATACATGTATCCTTATTGGACGGTTTTAGCTTGTACTATACATATTCTAGTTATGGCTGCATCATTACGACTCTTTGATCGGTCTCCATTTTGTTCAAACAACAAGCTCGGTGAAATAGCCTTCTCATTTGCCCTGGGAGGTGTCTACCTGTTTACGTACATCCTACCCATTGAAGGGCGAACTAGGTATAGGTACACACTATATTATAGTATATGTTTTATACAAAACGTAATATGTGGGGCCATATGGTATGTTTACGTAGATGATGCAGTTAGAAATTCTATGTACTTCTACCCTGTGTTCATATTAAGTGTAGTACCGTTTATTTTGGGTATTGGTTTTATGCTTATTTATTATGGATTCTTACATCCTAAAGTCGGAAAAGGGGAGGCTGCGGTATCTTTTAAAGCAAATGAAAATGCACTTGACTTTAGTTGATATTTAAAGATGTTAAATTAGCAAAAATGTGGCTAGGACAGTAATAGGCTAATAGTAATGTTTTGGATGTAAGAAGTATTACTGATAAAATAACACACTGCATTTACCTCCACTTTGAACAGTTTAAATTGTTCAATTTATTATTAAGTAACTTTATTTTTCTGATCTCTCAAATAATGCATTCTTGTTTTTATAATGTGAGTGTGAATCTACATTTTTTTTTCAAATAATTGATTCGAATCCATTTAAATTAGTTGTTAGCTCTGACAAAGGATGCAGTTCCTAAGTTTACGGTTTTTTTTTGTATATTTGAGCGATTAGTTAGACAATAACAAATCTATTTTTATGATTATTTTTAGGAAAATAATTAATGAGTAATGACTTTGAGGTGTCCCATATTAATTTTATCATGGTTTTGAGTAACACATAAAAATGCATGAATTTTTGCCTATGTTTGTTCCTAAACATTGATGATGTCGTCAAAATAGATAAAAATGTATGGATAAGAATTACTTAATAGTTATTAATAATCAATAGTAGGGTGCGGATAAAATGTTGTGCAACTATCTCTGAATTATTAGCTATCTTCCTAAAAAATATCAAATCGCAACATTTACAGTTTTACTATGTTTAATTGCCTAAAATAAGAGATAGGTTTTATACTATCACGGCCGTATGTAAAGACGTCACTTTTTTATTTAATTAGGTCACAATTTTTATAGAAATTTGGGCATAATAACAAAAATTAAATGTCAATTAACGTTTCTTCTTACGGTGCTTTTTTTTCGTGTGGAATTCCATCATGGATACCCGCCACTTTCGGGTGCAGTGACGGGTAATGTGAGACTCCTACTCACTAAAACCCCACGGTGTTCACCCCTGCGCCAAGTACTGGGTCTGCGGGAACGCTTTCGCACACATCCACAACCCAGCGGCGCTAGAACTCACGATCTCCATCAGGCGGCGCTAGAACTCACGATCTCCATCAGGCGGCCCAACCCAACAGGGGCCGCATACCGTCAGAAGTGGTGAACGGAGAATCATCGTGCACCACTTCGGGGTTCCAGTGGCGACAGGCACACCCGTACCTGCCGCAACCCCATCTCGACCGGGCGGGCTAGATGGAAAACCCGCCCCCCTTCTCCGCGGGCCGTGCTGCCGCCATCCCACGCGGGCCAAATGGCCCACCTCCCTGTGTGCGCTCCTCGTGTCCCTTCTTGGACAGAGAGGGGTACTGAGGAGCGTACTCCCTGGTCGGTATTGGTTTCACCGGGGCCCCCCGCTCGACCCCAGTTACTCAGCCCCCCTCGCTACAAGGCTCGGACCCTCGGGGGGTTCTTCTTACGGTGTTAGGTTAATATTTTTAACCCCCGACGAAAGGAAGGGGTGTTTTACGTTTGACGTTTCCGTGTGTCTGTCTGAGGCATTAGGTATAACTCCGAAACCCTTCAACTAATTTCGATGCGAAGTTTTGTTTGAAAGCTGAAGTGATCGGGCTAGTTTTTAGCTAAGTACATCAGAATTTATCGGGGTCACCGAAATTTTAAAATCACAAAATAGGAAAGGATTTGAGATCGTGCGTTGCCACAAATATCAGTATTGCACTATGATTGTGATCTGCCAAATTTAAGCGGAAACTTTTAACAATCCACAGTAGTATAAAAATAAACTGATTGATTTTCGATTATAAGTATTATATTAGTTTAATAATGTTGCCAAAGTAGATTAATAAATTTGCCCATTCTATCCATTGTATCTTACATATTGTATGGTCTTCCGGATAATCTTTAACTTTACCACATGCATTTATAATTATTAAATATTTATACAGTCCGCGCAAAACCTAAATGAGCCGCGCGCCAAGGTTATTCTGTAGTCTGACGAAGTACAATCAAAAAAGAAATTTCAAAAACATGGTTTTAATAGATTTGTTTGTTGATATGGATGTATATTAATTATTTTACATTTATAGTTTGTCACAAACAAGACACTATGACTCGTGCAAGAGAGTAAGAAAATTATGTCATATCCTTCTAATATTTATTAAGTACCAAGAGGTTGTTCAATATAACAATATTTAATTTGATAATAATATATACCTATGTACTGTGGAATACAAAATTTATAACATAAAATAAAAGATTTACGCACCCAAAGCAAACTAGACAAAAGAAGGCTATGAACAAGTATGAATATAACGAGAGTCACACTCACTCACTAACTCACTTCCCCACACATGTTCCCACCGATACCTTTAAATGAGTTCTACGTAACATGCTACCTACTTCGAAAGCGCATTTAACTTTTGCATGAACTGTACATCTGAATCTAAAATACAAATTGATCATACTCGTCAACAAGTGAATCTCTTATATATATGTATACACACTTTATATTGTTATCTCTTGTAATTTTTCACAATACATGAATCTCTTGTACTTAATTACAAAAAAATATGTTTTATTCAAAATGTGTTAGGAATTTAGAATATATAAGTAATGTTAGTTATTAAGTTATACTCATAAATTGTAAAACAAAGACTGATGTAGTTATTCTAAGGTACCTAGACTAGTATGGACAAGATATTAATAAATGGCTAATAAGTATATTGTATTTCTAAAACAATAGTATCTGAAACTGATCTTGTTATAAATGTTTGATCATGGACAAAAATGATCTATGTTTGTATTTAAAAGAACCTTGTCTACGCAGTCTGCAGCACATAACTCAGTATTTGCTGTTGCTATAATTAGGTATTAAGTTTTTGATATGAATGTTTTTTAGTGAATCTCTAATACAAATAAGAATCTTTTAACCTAAGTATTTTTATTAAATATTATTTTGTCTATATCAGTGTCTACTTTTATATAAATCTGACCTCCAATATTATTATGACTGTATAGTAAGCAATATTTATCACAAATGGTTTTTTTATGACATGAGCCAGCAAACAAGCATGTGACTCCCCGGATGATGTGAGATAACCGCAGCCTATAGACTATATATGTCGCTGCCCTTTTGCCTCGGTATACAATAGGTCTATTTTGTGCAAGTCTGCCTCGCTATTAGGCCTATCGTGCAAGTCTGTGTGTGGGTCTGTCTACCCAGCACTTCAGACCTGAACATGACAGTGTCGTTATAGCGGCAGGAATAGGTAAGGCGGTGGATCCTTACTCGGGCAATCTACTGTAATACGCCACCCATTGAGAACGACCTACTTAACTTATACTCGCCTCTTACGAGTTACCAGGTAGGGAGGAAGATGGTCTATTCTACTCAGTGGACCCGGAATCAGGAAATATGATTTCAAAATTAGCAAAAATTTGGTAAACATCGAAGTAATATAGGCAATGAAACAACAAAAACTAAGAAAATTAGTAAACTCAATGTCAAACTTAGTCTTAACTAACATCTAACTAAAAAGGATTTTAACATGCACTATACGAATCTTTCATGTCTATCTATAGGCAACGGTAATCTTATTCAAAATCATCTGGTTATTTGCATTCTTACAATAATGTGATATTGTTGAGAATTTTATAATAACGTCATCTGCTTAAATAGCTCCTATTAATAATAACCATATTTAAAAGTCTCAAATGATGCCAAAGGTCGGTTGTCAACTTAAGACTAGAATAGTTTCTGCTAAGCTAATACCAGAGCAGAGCATTAGGTCAGTAAAGCGGAATATTAATTAGGTGTCACTGCAGTGGAAGCTATCAGTAGCCTGCCTTACAGTTTTCTCCTTCCCTAGTCCCAAAAACGCCATCTACCTGTCTGATAGTGAGTGGCATTCCTTCCTAGCCTTTGGTATCCAAGTGAGGTTTGGTAAAGGCACTCAGCCTTCTTAATCTGTTACCTATGTGAACTAGTATCCATTGGGCTCTGCTTCATCAAATTTCCCTTGCATCACCCCTAGAAGAAATTTACCCTTCCTCAATTCGATACCCTCTTGTCTTGTACATCCTACCCAAAAAATACTTTAACAGTCTCAAAGATTGCAGCCACATTAATAGTTGTACTCCAAGAGAAAAAAAATATGATAAGGGTAAAAACAGTATTCTATCAGATTGTTTACGTAAGCATCAGACGGGTATAAGCTGTGATGATACATGTATCCAAAACTTATATTATAAAGGCTCTACACATCTACATGTCTACACATGGAGACATAAGGATGTCTCCATGTGTAGACATGTAGATGTGTAGAGGATGTAAATAAGGATTTAAGATGGAGACAAATAGCAAAAAATTATACACTATTGCTTTTAATCAAAAACTGCTGTACAATATAATTATTGTGCACCAAATGCAAAGAAGTTACAAATCAGAGAGTATAACACTACATACTAAATGAGTGTTGCATTTTCAGCTTGTGCATTCTTAAGCTAATCATGTGTGAGCAATATGTTGGTGTTTGCTTCTTGTTTCCTTTGATATGCCTTAAAAATCGACAGACTTTCCATAAGCTGTATTTGTTATAGGTTTATTTGCCAAATAGCCAAACAGAGCAATAAATATGACAATTAAACTAAAAACTATCTACACATTATAGTTGTTTACCAAATACAGCCAATATTATGCCTATTGGCAAACACAATAGCCACATGTGACATGAGGCCATCCCAACATTTTCAGATAAATAAAATAAAAACATTGATTCTAACACTTTTATTCACCAAATAAATGGAGCTCTTTCTCTTAAAATTTTAAGTCCTAGTTTATTCCATTCACTCTGGTTAATCCATAATTCTATTGCTGATTCCAAACAAGACATGACTGCTGCCCCTTTCCATACAGTACTAGCTGGGTCTATATCTTTTGGAGAGGTAACTATTTCTAACTGTTCAGTCTTGTATGAGTATGGTATTTGTAAGGCCAAACGATTTTGTAGCCAAATATTAAGACCATGAACTTTAACACCTCCTCCAACTATAAGGATACTACTATACATTTTTCTTTTTAATTCCTCACTTGGGCATCTGTCAATACTTTGTAATATCGCAGCATCTAAGCTTAAAACCTGTCCAGGTGCTAATGACGTTATTTCTCCAGGACCGCCTTCCAAAGTATCCACAACAATATCTTCATCAGGATTAGCTGATGGTTGATTTTCATTAGCTGTTTCACATTGTTGACTCTCAGTGGCTATTGGATCTGCAGTTTCACGCTTTCTTCCAGTCTCCCTCAAAAATTCCGCATCAAAAGGATCTTCTGGATCACTGGGTTGTCTATTTTGAATCTTTGTAGTTTTTCCTCCAGTTATTTTTAAAAGATCTGTATAAAACAATGATAGAGGTGATATGATACATTCATCTCCGACTTGTAATGTGTATTTGTTGACCTCATCCCCAGGATGATCAACAAGGAAAGTTTTTTCTTGAGGACCACACACGTCTAAGTTGACATGACAAAAATCTTCATACAAATTACGCATAAGGATAACATCTCTTGGTATATTCTCATTCCAATCTTTATATGGAAATGCGCTTTTGTGGAACATCCATGACAATGTCTGACAAACATCTCCCGTTCCGTAATCCATCCTTAGCCTTGTTGACTTATGTGAAATGCCGTCTTCTACACAGGAAATAGCAGTCTTTTGGTCACCAATATCCACAACACACGCTGATCCTATCCCAGCACCAAAAGTAGCACCAACACTCTCTTGCAATAAAAAACAATGTCCAAATCCTAAATCCCTTAGCAAAAGAGTCATGAGACACTTCAAATGATTTCTTAAATAAATATCAGGTATTAGTAATACACACCGGTATTTAACTAGTTCTATTAGGGGGATACCAAGTTTAAATTCTATTATTGAGCTCCATATTGTATATAAGTCATTTAAAACTGATGATATAGATCCGCCAACTTCTGAATGTATGTTAAAATCCCCCCTACGGAATGGAAAATGTATATTATATGGAAGTTCAGGGTCAATATCTAATACTAGATCCCCCACAACAATGTCACATTGCACTTGTGGCCAGGGTTCACCATCGTTGACAACTTCAGGTAAGGAACGACGATTAAAAGCAGCAATTTGCTGCGGCGGTGTAGCATACCGACGTGCTCCATTTGACTGCATACAAGATTGAAGCGTATGCGATATTTGAAGGCGACATTCTTCTAGTTCTTCGATTAACTCTTTTGTTTTTGGTACACTGGGCGGAACAAATGGATCACGATATATTTTTCCACCTTGACGACGTTTCCTTGCTATACAATGGAGTTGTTTCACTGGAAGTAAATCTGAAGCTCTTCCAATTCGAACGTAAAGTGAGCCAGGGTGTATAACAATAATCCGATTGGATGGAAACTGTTGAAATTGTTCTGGACCAGTGTCATAAGCCGGCATACTCATTAGAGATCTTTTACCACTTTATTTACTAGCTATAAAACAATGATTTTTTTTAAATTTCAATAAACAATTTTCGTTTAATTTAATAAATATTTTTATTGATTTAAGGGAATTATTTATTGAAAATTGATAAGGCAAACAATAACATAACCTCCGAAATTAGTGACTGATTAGCCTGATTAGTGAACATTAATTTGACATTGACAGTAGGTACTTGATTCTTTTTGTTTTTTAATTTTTTTCTATGTTAATTCACCCCTTTTGGGCTAAAACCTATAGGCAATACCTTCCGTATTAATAAATTCTTTTGTAATAGTCGCAAAAAAAGTTAAAACTAAATTGCGTGATGACAATTAAGATTGTTTTGCTAATCGTTATCCTACTATATAACCGGAGCATGGCAATGAAAAGCATTGCAGTAGCTTCAAGATATTGACAGAAAACCACGGGCTTGACGTAAATATCTGTAACCTAGTCACTATGGTAGTGATAAGTAAAGCCAATATATTTCGACGAACTACCAGACGAATGTCTGGTTTCCAAAGTGGAGCCTGATCAATACGAGACGTATAAATTAACTAGCTAGTTCTTTTAAATAAATATTAAACAGTAGATTCATTTATTCATGTAGTTAACCTACGTACATTTTTTTGTCTCGTGTTTTAACTGACACTGTTTATCTTATAAATATAGTATGTAATATACAAACAATGTTAGTTAAAACACGAGACAAAAAAGCCTATGTGTGAGATATAAACGGATTGTATTGTAAGGACATCAATAAATCAATCCAAAGTTTAATGTTTATCTAAAAGAACTAGCTACCTAGTTAATTAATATATATGATCAGGGTCCACTTTGGAGAACGGACATTCGTCTGGTAGTTCGTCAAATATTGGCTTTATTTAGCACTATCACAGAGACTACTAGACAGTAGATTTCTATGTTACTCCCGTGTTTTTGTGTCACCATCTTAGCTTATTTTTAAAGCTACTGCATTGTCATGCTCTGTGCGAGCCACGTGAGAGCGTAGGTAGGATAACTGTCAGTAAAATAATGTGAAATGTCATCGCGCCATACAGATAGCAAAAGTATATTTTTTTCTTCATACTGTCAACAAGCATACGACTTTTCATAAAATAAGAACAATCGTGGACTATTGACGCCAAACGTCTTATAAGTGCGTCTCTATCCTGTAGCCAGACTGTTAGAGAGATTCTGAACTACGTCCGATCCGAATCCGTTCCAAAGCAGCCGTAGAACTATTTCTTTGGTAATTCACACACAAATTTGTTTCCGTCATTCTAGAATCTCCATTTCGGAGAAGATTTTTGACGGACCAAAGTAGCTATAGTATAGTTCATACTATAGTAGTATAGTAGCCATAGTAGTTCATACTATTTGTATGAACGTTCGCGCACTGCATCCGAGTTAAAACTAATCTGCGTGAGAGAGAGAGAGAGAGAGAGAGAGAGAGAGTTATGTGTTCAAATATATTATGTAAGTATATTATGTATCTTAGTTTTCGTATATTTATTATTATCTTAATGTACTGTCATGGCAATTCTCATATTTCCTGACGTTTCCTGGCGTAACACTGCGTGCTTATTTTAGAAAACTTTAATTGTCGATATTGCAAGAGGGGGTATACCTAGAAATCTTTACGCCTTCTGCGTCTGTGAAAGGACTCAGGGTGTTCGTCTAAGTATAGGAATTGTTGGTCCGGGCTCTTTTGTAGAATAGACCATCTGCCTTCCTTGCCAGGCAGCTCGTAAAAGACGAACATAGGCTTACCATCACTAACACCGTGACATCCGACTAGGTGGTAGAGTTTGGCAGCGACTCGCCCGGA
>NJDC01012440.1:99036-109248 GCA_002245475.1 Calephelis virginiensis | reverse complement strand
ATTTTAAATGACAACTTACAATTTTGTGATCGTATATTTTCTTCATAAATACATTTTTTAATGATATTACTAATTATCAAGAAAAATTACCCACCAATTGCATTTTTTCTTCAAGTCAAATAACATCAGTAACATTTTATTAACCTTAGTATAAATTCTTGCAATGTAAAAAATCATGATTATTAGCCTACTACTTCCAGACGGTAAAGTAGGTAAATAAATTCAGAATTAACAAAAATGGTGATCTCTCACGTTGACTATTTTAAAAGAATCTATAAAAAAAGTCATGGAAGAATAATTCATTCTAAAATATCAGTGTGACCTGTAAATGTTAGTTTCCTATGCACATTGATATTTTTGCATACTAACGTCAATAATTCAAAACTCTTTATTTAAAAAATCTTGTTCACTATTAGATCTGCATCATTTTTTCAAAATGCTTTTAATTTTTTTACTATTTTTTTTAGATCTGTGATTGTTAAGAGAGGCAAAACCAACATCTATACTGCCATTTTCTAGTAATACTTACCTACATTATAGACAAACATGTTTTCCGTCATACAGCCAAGGTTGAACACTAATGTATAAATTCAATTTAAAAGCACACAAACATGAAATGACCAACCAGTTTGGTTCACCTTGATTATTCGCTAATCGTGTCCACCTTGAATACTAACTAGCGGATTGTTTAGACCGACACGTGAGACCTAACTAGTATCTACCTAACTAAAACTATACATCATCCTTGTCAAGGAAAAATATGCAGGCAATAAGTGAATTATTTCTTTTGCCTACAAATTATGTATGAGCAATTAAGAAATGTTTTGGATTTAAGATTAGTTGGCAGCTAAGGAATAGATCATAGTCTGGTTTCTACAAAGAAAAAATATAGAAACAAATGCTTACGTTGAATTAATTAACATCAATCCTGTCAAAGACTGTTAAAACAGCCAAAGGCGTCAAGTCCAGCGTCCAGTATGCTAGGTACATGCGTACATGCTAGGTAGGACAAATTAAATACTCCCTAACAAAATAATATTTATATATGCGACCTCTGTCAAACTATTTTTCCTTTGTCATGAAGTGTAATAGACTAATAACAAATCGTCTATTTTTTAGTGTTGTCACGTGTAGTAACGCCTCCACCTACTTCTTTAGATGTAAGTACGTAAGTCGTAAGGAAAAAACAAGGTTTTAGAAAAGCGTTATTTTTTCTAATTTAATTAATAATAAAAACCACTGAGGATAAACTATAATACTAGTAAGGAAGGTATATAATGCTATAATTCTATGTAAGTATATCTGGAAGTCAACCTCAAGCACTATAAGGATTATATATACTGTAGGTACCTACATATTGTATTGTTACTTCAATATTTGTACAAAGTGGCGGGCAACAACTGGTAAATAATATACCTAATGCTAAGGATATTGTTATAAAAGAAACCTGCTTGATATCGTTATCTAATTTAGTTTTCATTCATGTAATTAAGTAATAGGTACACCCCGTACACCCAACAAATATAAAATTGACACAAAATTAATACTTACATACATTTCTAATAAAAATAACGTTGCGTGAGATTGGATAAATGTACGGTTGGCGATAGGCTTGCCACCTATCACATTGTGGGACTAAGTGGCTTTAGCTAGCCGTGGGTGACCCTGATTGTGCCTTTGCCTACCACTTCGGAGATATAGTGTGAAGGTACTTTTAATATTATATATAACATTACATAATACAATTTTACATGAAACGAAAAAAAAACACATAATTGGAATAAACTCAAAGTAACTACCATTTCTGTTTTGACATTTGTCATTCTAAAATACCACATTTGACAGCTGCTAAAGTCATAAAGTATAACGACTCTGCCGTAGGCACTACCCGGTCTTTCAAAATTAAAAAAATGTTTATTTTTTGTTTTTAAAATACCAAGTTGCTTTTTACAACGCCTTAGGGACAGTCCTCAATGGCGTCTGTTTAACCTTAAGACTGAATTTTTAAATTAACTGACTAATCTACTAAGGTGGTGATTAGGTAAACCAACCTAAAAATTTCACTGCAAATTGTAGTACATAGTTAGGTACTTATTTAGTTTTTGTAGCTTGTATTATATTACTACATAGTATAAAACAAAGTCGCTTTCTCTGTTCCTATATCCCTTGGTATGCTTAAATCTTTAAAACTACGCAACGAGTTTTGATGCGGTTTTTTTAATAGATAAATTGATTGAAGAGGAAGGTTTGTATGTATATTTCATACCCGTGCGAAGCCGGGGCGGGCCGCTAGTAATAAATAAAAACAAAATGTCTGTTCTGTAAGTGACACGGAGGAAACCGGAAAATTATGTAACCATACGTATATTTCAAATTCGAAGCATGTTAAAACCTCGACAAATATGATTTCAAATCTTTAAGGTAAATACGTCAAACCTTGACGCTTGCGCAAATAGGTAATTACGGTGTTTATTATTGACAAACTATGACGTTTTCTTTGATTTATACAAGAGGAAGTAAAATTATAATTGCAGTAAAAAACGAAACGCTAAGCCCGCCCATCTTATAATTTGTCGTTGCATATTTAATTAGATGAAAAAATCCATTGTTCGCAAACGTATTAATAAAAATACTATTCTAAATTCAAATAGCCCATTAACCGGTTCCCACGACCGCCATGTTGGCTCGTCCTCGGCCGCTATTGGTCGAGGCCGCGAGTTAGAATTAGAATGTGTAGACCCCACCATTTGGCGAGCGGTAAATTATGTGTAACCAGTTTTTTTACGTTCCAAGTTCAAATAATGGGAGCAAGAGAACAGCTGCGTTCAAATTGGCGGGCTGTCATCGTCAACGACAATAGAATTAGAAAAAAATACACAGACATTGATTGTTAGTTTGTACAGCCAATTAGATGGCCGCTTATTATTTATTTATCTATCGGGTCGTTGAAACCTAGTTATTTGTGCAAGCAAATAGCCAGTTATTTGATTCTCATTATAGGGGCAACAAACTAATTATACAGTTAAACGTTTTGTACTTTATTTAAAAGATAATATGTTATTAGCTATAAAGTAAGCATTTTATTTTAAAATGTGACATTTCCATTTCCTATCTGTCATAATATATAAGATTATTGCTTTTTGTATTGTATTAAATGGAATAATGTTTTGGAGTACATAAGCTCATCACTCGGCCACACGTCTAGTTATTATAAAATCTTAAAATACCAAATTACATTTACATTTTATTTCTTACTTTTTGGTCAATAGTTAGGTATATTCTAGAAAAAATAATTGGGACGGATTTCAGCAACGCAGATGAATACACTATAATAAAAAGTATTTTTTAAATTTTTGTCTGTTTTTTACCGCTTTATGAAAATATAACCAGATATCAGGTTTATAAATATAATGTGGTTTTCATTTCTTGAATAATATTGATCTATCTAAAAATCTTAACCAGTATTCAAGCAATACCACGAAATAGCCACCTATTTGAGCTTTTAAAATGTATCGTAAAACATTCTTAAATATGATGCATAATTACCATGAAGATATTTTTGTTTCTTTTTTGTGCCTTTTGAAAATAAAAGTGAAATAGTAATTAATTAAGGCCCAATGGCGTACTGGTCATGCTGCATCAGCGCAAACTACCTAAGGCTAAGTAGGCCTTGTTGGGCCACTAATTGTTTTAATGTGTACCGTTGACATTAGGATGAGGAAATATATTGGTGCATGTGGATGGAAATTCAAGGAAGTAAACTGTAATAAATAAAGAAACCATTTTGAAATTTCCATACTAATACTCAGAGATGAAATAACAGCTGTATAACTACATATTCATTTTTACAATATTATTTTATTTACTCTAATTACTTTTGACGAAATGAGTTGAAATCCAGAAAAAAGATCTTGACGGACATATTCTGTAAAAAAGAACTCCTAGCTAGATGTTTAGTGGTAAATCGTTATCAATGTGATGATGAAATTCTAATGTAAATTGTCTTTTACAGAGTCCGGCGTCAGAATCGGACAGCAGTTCGGTGTCCGGTGCGAAAAGTCCAGCAGGGCCGCAGTTGTTGCAACACCTGCTACAGCTGCAACTGCAGGGGCAGAATCCACAGGCTATAGCACAGGTACTACATATTCTTTGAAGTAGTCTGCTTGATAAAGGCGATATTAACTTTATTTTTCACTATTACCCTTCCCGTAATTAAGTGGCAGGCTCCATTGGAAATTACCTCCATCTATTCGTGCTTTTATAATTCTAATGATGGGTATACCTACTCTATAGATATTAAATCATTACTAAAGAGATTACCTAAAAAGCCATATGAAAAGTCATGTCCATGCTAATCTTGCTCTGGGATGCATACTTTCTGCAACACTTGATCCTGACATATCAGCCCGCTGTCATGGTTTCGGCAATGAAACCGCCTTACCTAGCTCCCTACCTAGCCTAGTGCTAGGTACTCCCTGTACCTAGCACTGAGAGATGAGATGATGGTAAAATAGAATAATAAAACAAAAATCGGTCTTTGACATGAGTGTGCAGGGTTAGTCTTTCCTCCTCAACCAATAACCTGTTGACACGACAGCAAACGTAGGTGAGTAGGTTTGGTTAGTTTTTTCTCTTTCAAAGTTTATTTTTGTACCTACTATCAAAAAAAAAAGAAAGTACCTATAAACTTTTTTAGTCTTCGAGACTAGTTAGACGCCTATTTTTATGTTCGTGGGTGGCGGTGATCACTTACCAATAGGTGATCCATTTGTTCGTTTGCTCTTCTTCGTAAAACCCTGTTATATGATGTTGGAATAATGTCATAAATGGCCAATGGGTGTTCCTAATCCACTGCGCGTTTAGTTATAACCGGTTGGTACGACAGCAGGCGTACACGGAGATGTGTGTGCAGTTCCAGCAGATGATCGCGGCGCTGGCGGCGCTGGGGTCGGGGCTGATGCCGCCCGCCCTGTCCCAGGCGATGATGATGCAGCGGCTAGCCACCACCAGACCTCCAGTCGACAGGTGAGATATTTATCATTTCTTAACTAGTTCCTTTAGTGAGGACAACATTGATCATGTGATTTCACCATTTTTTTTAAATCACTTTTGGAGAACAGTCTAATTATTACGGATCTGCTCAGTAGAGGAAGGGAAAAGTAGAGGAGACTCTTATGAGAAGCAGGCAAGATTTTATTACTGCACTGTGTTTAGGACGTAGGTATTTCGGTGACGAATCTTCAGAATTTACCAACTGCATGGACTGTTCCTGTTACATTACCATCATAGTTGACCGTTGATCAATTTAGAAAATAGCATAGCCATTAAAAGAGTAACATAATATCATCTTTAGCTCTTAAAAGCTGTATTTATTTCTTATAATCTAATAAACGCCTTCGGCCATAAAAGCATCTAAAACTTCGGTTTAACTCAAAAACTTCTGGAAATAACCATTACGTCTTTACCTCATTAATATTCATGTAAAGTTCAAAATAAACGAGACACAAACTCAGTCCTTGTTTCAATAACATTTATATAAATTTGCTCTCAATTTACATGATTTGGACGTTATTAATGGTGCTGAATTAAAAGACCCTTCTATCGGCATTGAGATCTCTCGTGTCAATTACAAAGGTTGTTTGCTTAAATACTGTTAAGTGGTTCTAGCGAATACAAGTTTACGTTTCCAAAATCCAAATATTGTACTAACATAGACATAAAATTAGACTGTTCAAAACGGATTTCAGTTTCAATATTATGTTGCGTAAGTAAATACGTATATACTAATTATAAGTCAAAAACACTGAATTAATGTCTATGAAACTTTTACTAGACATTTACTACTTTTGTTGGTCCGGGTCCTTTGCAGAATAGACCATCTGCCTTCCTGCCAGGCAGCTTGTAAAAGGCGAGCATAGGCTTACCGTCACTAACACCGTGAGATCTGACTAGGTGGTAGAGTTTTGCAGCGACTTGCCCGGATTGATACCACCGCCTTACCTATTCTTGCCGCTCGCTCAAACATCAGTACTTGTTGTTGATGTTTTCCGAAACTTCCTTTTGCTCTTTGGCCAGGGCTTAACTTCCTGACCTCATGTTGGCAACGCACCATTACCACCTTTGGTATCTCTAGGCGACGTGAATTTCTTACCAGGAAGTCCGTCTGCTTGTTTGCCTTCCAATATCATAAAAAATACTACCTACGGAAAGATTTATCAATATGCGACTGTTCCACAACGTCTCTGAAGTATACGATGACCGATAACAGTTAAGCAGGTTGTGTATGTATGTTATGCACGAACCACAAAAATGATTATTTAAGGGCAATTAAAAAAAAAGTATCTTCACGCCCATATCCCCGAAGAGGTAGGCAGAGGTACAACCAAGGCACCCACGACTAGCCGAAGACACTCAAGTCCCACAATGTGATAGGTGGCAAGCCTATCGCCAACCGGGCACATTTCCAATCCCGACCAACATTTTTTTTTATTAGAAAATTGGAAAAATCCAATTTCCTTTTTGTTGGCCGACCCGGGATTCGAACCCGGGACCTCAAGCAGTCAAGTCCAACAGCGGGACCGCTAGACCACAGAGGCGAAGGGCAATTAATCTGCAAGAATGCAGAAGCCGACTTCGATTTCAATAAGTTAATCATCTATGTACACAAAAAATTGAGTATATTCCTCAGTTTACCTGTGTTCCCATCATCAGATCCAGTCTTGGATGATAATGGGATCACCTCGAAGGTCTGTTTCTTTTTTTCAAATAAAAAATAATTTTTGAAATCGGTTCAGAAATAACGGAGTAATCGATTAACATACACAAAAAAATTATTAGTTTAGACTCCTATATTCAGGAGTCTGACATTATATAACCTCCTCGTTTTTACAAGGTCGGTTAAAAAATAAGTAAGGAAAGATTTAAATACATTACTACATAGTATAAAACAAAGTCGCTTCCTTTGTCCCTACGTCCATTTATATGCGATTTTGATGCGTTTTTTTTAATAGATAAAGTTATTGAAGAGGAAGGTTTATATGTACATTTCACAACCGTGCGAAGCCGGGGCGGGCTGCTACGCTATTATATAAGGTTGTTCAAAATGTAAATTTTATAAAGCCCATTCAAAATCGGCGTTCAAATTTTTAGACAGTGTTTAGTACATGCAACAAAAGAACCTACAAAAAAGTAATTTGATTAAAATGTTGTTTGTCACTTGATTTAGCTCATAAACTTCATTTAATTCACATACACACATACATATTTTCACGTCAAGTACCTTACGTGGTAGGCAGAGAGTATCGTTGCCAAATTTTACGATCCTTGCAGATCTTTCTGGCTTCATCCATATTTATTTCCTTTTTCAAACATGCCGGTTTCCGAGACTCTTGACACCACCCTCGTATAACAGTCGAGCGATTTGATTGGAATGTCAACATAGGTCTCCCCGGGTATCTACATCCATCCACATTCGCATTGTATATCTGCTTTGACAATCTTTCATCTGTCATTCTTTCCACATGACCAAACCAGCGGAGCATGCTCTGTTTCACTTTAACACCAACACTTTCTTTCAATCCCACTCTTTCTCGGATCTCAATTATTAATTTAATTCACTTCATATTATTACTGAATGTTATATCAAATAATAAGTCTGTTTGCTAAAAATGTTTTCTAATCTACTTGTATTATTATTATTTTAAGTCACGTGGATGAGTTAATTCGGCATGCCTATGAGAAAACACCAAAAGTAATTTTAATCACGTTAATTTACTTTTAGATGTTGTGTATTAGATGTCGAATTACGAATGTGAAAACCACGATTAAAATAATATAACCTGGGAATGAAAAAACATATCAATGTAGAATCCTCTCTATATAAAATCCTTGCTATGGTGAAATATACTTGTTCAAATCGGATACTTATACTGAAAACCAAATCCATCATGTCTGACAAATCCGTCACCCCATTGATAGACTCAGACCACGACTCAGACTATAGTTTATTGTTATTTAAAAAAAAAATCATTTGTCCCTTTCTGGGCCCGGCTAAGACCTTTAGACTATGCTGCCAAGTCTTCCGTATTAATAAATACTTTTTCTTGTTATTTGTTTTAATTCATTTCTTAAATTTTATTTTTTATAGTCATCAGTCGCTATAGAATGTCATGTCAGAGTCTTAAATAAAGCGATGACCAATTTAGTCAAGCTCATTTTGTGAGATTTGGCGGCAACGAGCAAATACACGATACACTAACTTCTTCATAAAAATTCCACTTGTGCCCTTTGATGAATAAAATTAAACTAACTGTCACCTAAATCAACTAATTTTTACATGAAGTTCAATAATTACGAAAATACTACGACCATCTCCTTTCACGATAGCGCCAATACTCAAAGAGTATATAAATACTACTAATGTAAGAGGCTGGACTTCCATAGATAAGTACATAGCTAACCCGAATTTGTATAAAGTTTACTTGAAAAATTACAACCCGTATAATTTGAAAGTAAGTCTAAAGGCATTCAGATATAAAGCAACTAGTGTCATATGATTTGGGCGAATAAAAAACATAGCAAACTTATTTTTTTAATTTTTTTATACGAAAGTTACACTAAACTGCCAATACTCAATTTATTATTATGTTTTTGACAATTATTTTTTGTTTTTTTTTAACAAGTACGACCATAACAATTTCACATTTCGTAAATGAGTTTAGATTTTATTTCAGCCTCATTCGTATCTGGTGTTAATAATAGATACGCCACACAAAAGTGTCAAGTGACCTATAACTATACCCAAAGTGAATTCACTGTCATTCTAATTACTGGCACACTTGCAGTTCAAACAATACTCGTATCCAAAGTAGTTGCATTTAAATTTCAAATTCAACTAAGTATTCAACCTTGCACGTTAGTATGAATGTGTTATGGTTCTCGAAATACATAGAATTATTGCACGTCTACTATTTCTATTTACAAATCTGTAGTATTCCCTGAGGTGTGTTTTCGAAGGACTATAGAATAACCATATCGAAGTTAAAAATAAAAATGTAACCGTTAGATTGATTTTTTTATATACGATTGCAGACAAGAAGATGGTAAGAGATAACTGTCGCTTAGATATACCATAGATGTGCTAGTGCTTATACACCATACTGGTGCGTTGTCATTACATTTTTTAGAATACGGGAGTAAGTTGACCAACTACCCTATTGTTAATAACGGAACATGACAATGGCAAACACTGAACCATGTCTGCAGAAGTTGATAATAATTTGGTGCCTATTCGGGATAGCACACAGCGTTCTACAACATAGTCAACCTAGTACTTCTGATTCATTGATTATGTACTATTACTAAGCTATTCTACCCTGTTAGGCAAAACACGACAGTGGCAACCGCAGAAGTTAGAGCGGCAGAACAAGTTGAAAACGTTTTTATCAGTTGTAGCAAAGACTATATATTTACTAATCTCTAGTTGTAATATCTAGTTTTACAAAACCGATTAAGGTTTTTGTATGACATAGGAAGACAGATAAAAATAGAATTTCCTGATGGTAAAATCGCACGTTGCCTATCGATACCATAGGCAGTGAGTGGTGCGTTGCCAACCTAAGGCTTCTAGGTTAAGCCTAGATTACTGGTTAATTTACCAGCCAGTTCGGAAATGACAGTGACTAGATCTGCCCGAGATTGAATATGTGGCCGGCCAGCAATAGGATCGCCACCTATCACACTGTGAGATTTAGTTTCTTAGGCTAGTCATGAGTACTCTAGTTGTATGATTGTTGTACGGGCGTGAATATACTTTTTATTTACGTAGGTATTGCTATTTTAATCAGCATTTACCAATAGGCTATCAAAATCTTCAATTGCATTACAAGTACATTTTCATTAATACATTAATAAACAAACCTTGACACATTTAGAATCAAACGGACAGATATTTGTATTTATTATAATTTAATTCAATATTTTATTCAAAGCTTGTAAGTAATTCAATCAATTCCTTCTGATCAAAGTTAACACCATCTGCATCAACAACTAATCGCCTTTTTAGAGTTCCGTAGATGAATTTAAGGATAAAGAATCCTTAGGTATTACACCTACTTTATTTTCAAACTGGTAGACTTTACAATAGTAACTCAGTTGGTAGAAAAAACGAAATTTTATTTTTTTATACAAGTACCTATTCTGTGAACCGCTTTA